>WAAG01004040.1:19981-31797 GCA_013390105.1 Tichodroma muraria
GTTATCATGAAAAGTTTGTTTTGTCTTGTTTTGTTTCAGTTTTTAGTTCCATAGCGAGTAAAAGATGCTCCAATCTCTAGAAGAATTGAAGAAAGACTATTCTAGAATTGAAAAACTGACTGAAAGTTTCTAAATGTAATTTCTGTATGTTGTTAATGAGAGTGAGAGAAATTTTGGTAATAGAGGAAGAATGTTTGAAAGGTTTCATTCTAATTCTAAGAGTTTGTTAGTTGTTTTTTTTTCTTCTCCTTCTTTCCTTTTTGTATTAGTTAATAAAAGTCTGTTCTTTTCAAGTTTAAACCTGCTTTGCTCTTGATTACAAAATTCCTTTTCTTTTGGCAACCCAAACTGATAGTTTTTTTCCTGTCTGGTTCACAATGAAACCACGACACCAGACCAAACCATCCTAGGGTTCTATTTATTCTCACCCCAATAAGCTACAAACAAACAGCTCGCTCAGAAGGAAAAGCTCCCGCATACAGTAGATGCATGTCCATCTCTGGAAGCTCTGGGTAAATAAAAGTTCCTAAAACTCCCACCCACCATTTTCACCGTGGCTCTGAGGCGATCAAAACGCTAAGCAGCGATCGCCTGAGAATGCAGAGGGGAACCCTGCCTGCACAACCCAGGGAAGCTCAAGGTGAGACTCTTCTGCCAGTGTGGCACAAAGACACGGAGCTTGAGCGGAGGCACAAGGACTCAGGCTGGCACCAGCTGTCCTTACGTTGTCTGCGGTGTACCCAGCCTACCCTGCCCCACAGCCAAAGCAGTGCCTCACCTCTCCTCCTCCACTCTGCGCTGCTCCTCCTGGACACGCTGCCTTTCCACACTGAGCACGTTCCCAGCCACTTCTCTGAGGATCTCACCCATCACCTCAGTCACAAGTTCCTCCACGGTGGCCTCTGAGGCACTGTGCAGAAACAGCAAATCAAAGCCAGAATGTTTTCATTCAAAGCCCCAGGTCTACGCTTTTCTCAGCCATACCTGGCTCTCTGTGGTGGGCTGACTCCAGCCATTAGCCAAGCACCCACATTAATACTGGCTCACTCCCCTTCCCACATTGGGACAGGGAAGAAAGCAGGAAGAAGAAAGGAAAACTCAGGGATGGGAATAAATTCACTGTAATGCAGAAAGGAAAAACCTTCACTCTCCCATCTAGCAAAGTAAATGCAGCCAGTCATCACTTCCCATGGGAAGAGCAATACCTAGACAGTATCCAATCAATGTCCACCCTGAAAGCCACAAATCTCCAACTTCTTCCTCTAACCCAGTTTTATTGCTGACCACAACATCACAGGGGATGGACTTTAGTCAGTCTGGGTCAGGTGTCCCCATTCAGCAATTATCAAACAGGGGTGGAATAACAGCTGTTTGGGTCACATCCCACATCAACGACTCTACCGACTGCCCTGGAGAGGAAATTCATCAGAAGCAGAGAAGCAGCCGGATCTGGACTTGCTCCTCTTGTCCCACTTTGGGCACCTTCCCTTCCATGACAGAAGTTTTTTGCCAGGCAGAGTTTCTAGGGGTTTGGGTCAGCCTTCCCTTAGGCTAGAGCTGGGATGTGACAGACATCTGAAGAAAGGTCTGCTTTCCCTTCCACTGCATCAGTGACACGGTTTCCATCACAGACCTGGCAGTGCTTAGTTTTACATTTTCACACATGGTGCTGCTATGGCAAGGGGCAGCTGTGGAGAACCTGCAAGAAATGCTCTTTACCAGATGGCAGCAGCCACGTAAGCTGCTCCTGCTCTGCCCACTTCTCTGCACTCTCCTTTGAGGACATCATGCACCAGCCCGTCCACCACTTCGGCAATGTCCTGCAACACAGCAGAGGAAGCAGCTGAACCAAGGTGCAGGAGTTAACATGGGAGCAAACTGGGAGTAAGGCTCTCCAGCCTTGCTTACCTGACTGCAATTTACAGCAGCACCTGTATTTCTGCTTACAAACAGACAACCAAACACAACAGTCTGCAAACTTCACACTGTTTAGACTGTCTAAAAGGTTAGTAACAGCCCAGAAACAAAAGCAGATTTTTGTACTTAATATGGGCAAATCAATTCAGGAAACCATAACTGAGGAGAGACTCCTATTTTTCTTACTTTCGACTTCCATTCTAGCTGATTTAATTCCACATTATCAGGTCTACCCTTCACTGAAATTTGCCATTATCTAGGTAGAATATGGCAACTGTACCGTATAAAGCAATGAGACACTCTGAGACTGGTTCAGCATGAGCACACAAGAACTTGTGTGGGAGGGAGAAAAACAGCACAGGTAGACGAGGTACACATTCAAGATCCAGGATTAATGGTCGTGTACCCACTGGAAGAAACTTTGTCATGTCTCATTTAACATACACGCACAGTCCAGAACTAACCCTAAGAACTTGGTTACCTTTGGTTATATTCCACAGATCTTTCCCAAATATTTCCTGATGGGTTTAGATTTCCCTACCGTGTCTGAGTAGCCAGGCTGAGGCTTTGAAGGGGGAGGTTCAGGCTGTGCAGCAGGCTGGGAGATGGGCTGTGCAGAGGGCAGGGCTGGCACCAGCTGACAAGGCAACAGCGAGGGCAGAAGATGAGGTGGGGGCTGGACTCTCACTGCTGTGGCCTCTAAATCCAGACCTCTGCTTTCCACTCTTCCTTCTTGGGTGTGGAGAGGAGAAAAATTAAGGAAACCAGAACAGTCACGAACAGAAGTAAATTTTATCTTCAGAAAACTGGCTTGTCTGATAAAACTCAGCAGGTCATAAAATAAATCCATAACAGCAGCTTGTTGCCTTTAAGTTAAAAATATATCACAGGAACTAATTTACATTTATGAATGTTTATACAAAACATTTAAACATTAAATTGCACATTACCCCGATTACCAAGCACACGCATTTCCAACAAAGCAACTGTTTTAAGTCAGGCACAGCTGGCACCTACACACACAATCTGTGCTTCCAGCAAGGACAGAAAAGCACACATTCAGCTAAGCTGAAAACTGACATGTTTATACACACAGTGGCAACAAACAGCTGCAAATAAAAAACATGCAAGCCGCAAAGGGAAGTTAGTTTTCTCAAATAACTTCCCTTTGTTATTTCACTTGCACCACTACCTCGTTGGTCTTCCTTCCAGTCTTTATACCATTCATCTCACATGCATTACACCTGTGTGACCTCTCTACCCCTCTGTGATTGGTTTGTACCCCTCAGCATTCCACGTCTCTTTACCTTTAACCCTGCTCACCTGTCTTACACAGCTGCAGCCTACTAGGGATGAGGCTCAGCCACAACCCCATTCCCAATCACCACAAACCCTGTGCCTACAAGGGGTGTTGATGAGCTTCAAGGTCCCTTCCAACTCAAACTATTCTGTGATTCTCTTATGATTTAAATTGTCATCCTTTCATTACATCTACATTTCCATGCAGTTTCGACCTCTGAGCCACAAACAGTTTGTACTGCTTTGTACAATAACCCTGCTCACACAGCTGCCTCCACAGTGGGCTCTGAGCAGTACCTAAAATGCACGTTTGCTCTCACCTGTTGCTTCCACACTGGGTTTCTGGCTACTGCCGGCCTGATCCACGGAGGTGCTTCCACCAATGTATTTGTTCTGCCCATTGAAGCTGGACACAGGCACATGGTGGGGCACCGGGGGCAAGGGCCCCCCGTTCACAACCTCCCCAACGGAGACAGTGAGCTTCTGGCTGACAAACGGGGATTTCCGTGGTTTGGGTAATCCGTCTGGCTCCAGGAAAGCCGAGCGATTCAGCTCCACGGAACCCCTGGGGAAAAACAAAAGTAACAACCTCAGAGAAGTACGTCCTCAGAGCTCCAGTAACCTACAGGCTTTCGATTCTGAGACTTACAGTATCAAAACAGAATGCTGATGGGAATAGATGACTAACTGGCAATCCTCGGGGTTTGGTTTCTTTTCCTTTTCCAGTCTCTCAAAATTCCAAGTCTGGATGAACACACCTTACAATGCATGGATTTTCATGGCAGACCCTTATCTGTGAACTGCTGTCCTCCAGCATCCTCTAACAGCTCTGAACAGCAGGTTTGCACTGCTCAGCTTCATCCCACCCTACAGGCATCCTACTACACCAGTTTCCCACGAAGAAGAACTGGGTCCTTATTTCCTACGGAGACCCATCTCCTGTTCTTAACCCATTCTTTCTCTGGTTCCAACCTTCAGGAGCAGGTCCCCCACATTACCTCTTTGCTTGGCATCAGGCTAGCCCCCCCCAGGCATCACTTTCCTCACACTTACCCATCTGATACACTCAGGCCATAGTAACTTATAAAATCAGTTGCCTCCTCACAGTCTTTGAACAGCAGCATGCGGACCAGGTGGTCCAAGGGGAACGCTGTACTTCTCTGGGTGCTCACAGTGTAGGCAATATTGAGGGATTTGAGACCATCCTTACGAATCTGGGGGGAAAAAAAAAAGCCACAAAACTACTAGGAAAGAACCCAAAATAAACTATAAAGCATACAATAAGCATGAGGATCGTGTTTAAATACACCAATACCTCGTCATCAAGTATCCATACAAACAAACTATTTAGAGTTGCAACTTTCTTTTTAAATTCTATGCACTTGCTTTCTAGTTTCTGTTCCTCTTTCATGATATTTGTTTTGAGCGTATCCCTTTGTGATTCTTGTGCAGAAAAAACACCTTGCTAGGTCTTCTGAAAGTGCAGGCTCATATTTGCTTTGCAAGACTCTCAGGCCTGCTTCTCTGCTTCCCATTAGCCTGAATTATGTTTCAGGGAAGTATTTATTTGTACACAATTACAAGAAAAAAGAGCATTTCAGTATTTGCCTTTCGTATCACAGCAGAAAGGTCCTGATAAATTTTTAACACTTCTAAAGAAGCAGTAACAATATTATTTTTAAGGCTCAATATCTACTAAGTTTTCTGCTGATTTCCCCCCAAATCCCAGACTGTCTTACTCATTAAAACTTTAAAAAGTATCCATCCGTTTTTTCCTCACCTGGTTGAAATAACAGTGTAAGAGGCAGGCATTCAGATAGGAAGCTGCTTGTACAAGCTTGAAAAACCTCACAAAATTGTTGCTGTTTAAGGCAGCAAAAGCTTGAACTGCAAATCTAACTTCAGGTGAGTTTCTAACCTCTGGATGAAATTGCTGAACTTCTCTGTGGAGACAAAAGACAGGGACAAAACTTTTGCTTCAATATTGAACAATCACAATTCCACAGCAACTTGTAACAGCATGGAATTAAAATCAGGAACATTACAATTTGTCTGGATTTAATCCTAAAATCAATTCTTCCCAGAGGTAAAGAGAGAAAACAAGTGATGTCATGTTCTCACCTGAGAATATCGCCCTTGTTGAGATTCAGCAAGACATTATAACCTCGGAACTCTGCTTCACTCTTGCAGTAAATTCCCTTGTTAGCCAAGTCCTGATACATCTCCTTCAAGCTCTGCAGGCATTTAGTCATGTTCTCATTGTTGATTTTGGCATCAAAGGAGGACATGGGCTCTTCACACAAGTGGTGAGCACAGTGGATGTGAAAGCGGGTGCACTTCTCAATCAGAGACACCATCAGTGGGTTGCAGAGGTGCTGCTGGGTTATATCCTAACAGAAGGAAAAAGATTGCCTTACACGTATTTTTGAACTAGCTGAAGTGTGCAGCAGGTGACTGCCTAGTGCCAGGTGAGCACTGCCTCTGGAAAACCCATTTCACTGTGCTTTGAGTCACTCTGCATTCAAAACCTTTCAACAACTATTGCTTTTTGCTTCCTTTTTTTACAGCACGATGGGCTCTTTTGCATTTTATCACACACATCTCCATCCACAGTAAGCGTACCTTTCTTATTCCACGAGTCCTGTTCCAGACAAAGTCGTACCACTCCCGGTAGTTTCCTTCTCCTTGGTCCATAATATTTGTCACTAAATAGTCCATGGTCATGGTCAGCACCTCAGAGGGTCTCAGTTCATGGGGCAAAGGTTCCTCCTGATCTGCTGAAGACCTGCTATATTCCTTGATTGCTGCTGCATGATCCACCTGCAAGAGGTGACCCAAGAAGTATGTACAACTTCCCAGCAGTAAAGAGGATTTCATCCCACCCATGCCTTTAACTTCAGTAAGAAGCAGACTACTGAAGCGTTGACTTAGTCTCAAACTCATAACCTTTAAGACAATATATACAGCTATAGATAATTACATATAATATGTAATTACAGCTTTAGAACTATAGTTCTAAAAAACTGAATAAAAGACATGACAGAGTGAAAAAGCAAATCTTGTCTTCTGATGGGGAATTGAAAGGTAATAACTAAACAGCTACGGAACTTCTGCACCAGAATTACTTCTGTTACCAGCTAAACATTACTGACAACTCCAATGAGCATCAGGCATACTGATATCCTGGGAATCTCATACCTTGTCAGTTCCTAGAAGCAATTCAAAGATGCTGAGCTGGTTTCTTGTCTCCCTCATGTAACGTTCCTTTTCAGGACACATATCTGGGCAAGTGCCAACAACAGTTTTTGCTTTGCCAAGATCAGTCCTTTTTATTCGAGCTAAAAAACAACAAAAAAACCACCAAACAGAAACAATTGAACAAACACTAGGCATCTCTTGGGCTTTGGGTTTTATTCTTCACAATAAGCTACTACCCTGACGTGCCTAAGCAGCCCTGAGCATGCAAGGCTGTACCCAAACCTTGACATAGTCAGAAATGCACAAGGATGGGGTTCTCCCCACTCTGAGGTCTGTCCAAGTATTCCACATACTGCGAGTTTTGCTGAAAAGACTGAAGCATTTAAAAGATACCCAATGTTTTGTGTCCTAAGGAACAGCAACTTCAAAGTTCTGCATTGAGTGGACAAGAAGTTTGTCAATATTAAAAATAAGATCTTAAATTAGAAATAGGATTAGTTATGAAACTGCAAGAACAGCGGCTGTTGGAAGGTGTTACAACCACCACTGTGAAACAAAAGGACATTTCTTGAAATAATTCTCAGCTGTGTCATAGTTTGAATCTGGAGAAAGGCTAGAGGCACTGGCACAAGTTGCTCAGAGAAGCTATAATAGCCCCACCCCTGAAGTGTTCAAGGCCAGACTGGATGGGGCTTGGAGCAACCTGGGATAGTGGAAGGTGTCCCTGCCCATGCCAAGGGGGTGGGACTGGATGAGCTTTAGGGCCCTTCCAACTCAAACAATTCTGTGGTTCTACGAAATGCAGGTAAGGCTTTGGGTAACTTTCTTTAAAGAGCCTGTAGAGATGCAGATCTCCCTATGTGCCCTCCTTCACAGAAGATGGACATTCTGCCCTTCCCTTTACACAAGATATTGCATGCACAATAAGTAAAACGGATTTGTGTGTTTTACAAGAAAAAAACCCACAGAAAATAATACACTAAAGAGTATTTTATAGACTGTTCTGTGGAAAGAGTTAACAGCTAGTCTGTAAACCAAGAGAATGAGCTAAGAAGAACTGGGTAAGTTTTGCGTTTATCCATGAAGAGAAGGAGAGCAAGGTCACTGGCGTGGAAACCGATGGACAGAGACAGAGAACGCCTGTGGAGGCGGAGTGGAGTGAAGGACGGAACGAACCCCCGAGTTTTAACTTCTGACGAGCACTTTCTCACAGCAGTGGTGTTGGGTGCCTTGTGCCAATGGGAGCGATGGGCTGTCTTAGTGCAACCAGCGAGCAAAGCACACGCCTTTGGTAAAAGAATGTATAAAAGGCAATAAAGCTGTTAAAATAAAAGGGTTTTTTGTGCCTTGGAAACTTTTTGGTCTTTGCTCTTTGTGTGTCGCGACCGTCCCGACAGCGACACTTCCACATTAAACTCTCTTTTAAACCATTTCCATAATATCACCACAGCTCTGCCACAAAACCCAAACGCTTACTTCTTTCCAGCAGAGAAGCAGACATCACACTCATTAATTATGTTAATTACCTTGTCGCATGATTTTGTCCCTCTGGTCCAAGAGCCTGTATCTCTCTTCAGACGTCTCAGCCACCAATCCCACCAGGTTACTGAGAGACGACAGCGAAGCTCCCAAGCCCTCTGAGCTCTGCCCTTCAGAACTGGAATCAAACAGCTCTGCTTCAAACTGCAATGCCTTTCGAAGGCCAGGCTTCTTTGCTGGAGAACTAAAAACAGAAGACTTTTTTTATCAATAATAATACATTAGTGCATGCCCTGGTCTTAATCAGTTCACTGTTCTTTAGGATGCGAGCATCTGTTTAGAAAGTATTTTGTTCACAGGGAAATGTGAACAATGTATCGATGTGCTGAGCTAACACCAACACCGAGAGTTAATGTGGTTAAATCTGGTTAAATCCTCAGCACTGCCCTGACAATGCTGCCAAGAGTTCCGGCATTGTGGAGAAAGTCCTAACAGAATAGGTATTACTACTGAAAGTGTCACAGAGGGGACAGAAACGGATGGCTCTTGTAGCATTTTGCATCACTATGGCACAGCAGTTTGTATTTTAAGCTAGGAACTGGCCTGCTGGTGTGGAGACAAACCCAATGTGCTTTCTGTGGCAACAGAGATTATTTAATGAATTTACAGGGCCAAATACAAACATGCTTTTTAAACCAAGGGATACTGATTCCTTCACAACATATTACTAATTTTATAGTTATAAGACTACGCATATCAAATAACTTTTGTCAGACTGGACACACCATTGAGGTGTGACAAAGATGACAACCTCGCCACTTCTGTGACTGCCACAAACCAGGAAGACTGTTCACTTGAAGTGAGACAACGATCCAAACTACTTCAAAAAGGAGACTCATTCCACAGAACTCTAACTGCCTCCAAAGGAAACTGCTTGCTTGAGAAGCTCGTTGAATCATGACCACAAACAGTGTCATTACTGCTCGGTCCTAGTTGCACTGTTTGTTCACTTCCCTCATGCCTCATCCTGCAGGTGCTTTTATGAACAAAATCCAGAGACCAAAGCAAAAGACCCGAATAAGCCATTAGGAGTATCCTTCTGACAAAGGAAAAGCACTCGGCTCTCACTCTTCTGTGACAGCTGAGTGCTCCTAATTCAGACAAACCAGAAAAGAAGGGAGGCAGCCTCCCTGAAGAGAACCTGACTATCCGGCACACAGTGATCACCATTTTTCTTCAAGCTCCCCCTTTCCTGACAGGTGGATTCCCAGAGGAGAGGACTCACCTTCTCCCAGGCATGACACTGCTGGCAGAAGATCTTATTAAAGGTTTCCTAAGAGGGGAATGCTGATAGCTTTGCTCTTCACTGCTCTGCCTTCCTTCATCTTCACCTGCTTTCTTCTCCTTGGAAGAAAATTCTCTTTTTGCTGGATCTGAAATGACACATAAATATGAAAACAGGTACCTGCCAAGCAGTTTAAGCAACAGCTCTTTTTCGACCCCATAGAGCTGGTGATGAAAACTAAGACTCACAGTTTTGTACATGCATGCAAAACTTCCACAACAACTTGCACTAGGAGCTGTACCAAGTTTCCACCAATTGCTATCAAGGTCATTGCTCTATAAAGAATAAGTATTTTTCTAGACAATATCACTTAGCAATAACTGCAATTATCAGTAAACAAAGTCTGATCCTCAACTGAATTGCATTTCTCTCAGGTTTGCGACATAATCCACAAGTTGTAACTCCCTATGGGATATGAAATCCATTTCACCTATGTAAATCACAATTCCAAGTGCTTCTACTGAAAGTATTCATTTCACATACCCAAGCTTAGACTCAGGTCAGCATGAGTTAACACTTGCAGGAAGAGAGAATTTCTTCTTCCAGAGACAATTTTTCCACCAGCTAGACTTCTTAAACCCTCCCAGAATAGTTATTCCAGAATGCTGCCACACGTGCTGCCACAGACATAACACCACAATAAAATAACACTGGCAAAGAAGCAGCTCCAGAGCTGCTGCTTCAAGACGTTAATTCTCAGGGAGACAACTGGGCAGCTTTTTATTATCTGGAAGGCGAGGCTGTGGTTGGCCAAAACTGAGGTGAACCATCCATCTGCTGGCAGCTGAAGTGCACCCCCAGGCTAGGATCTCACAGGCACACACAGTGCACTCATGAAGCTAAAGAAAGGGAAGCACTTGACATTATAAGTATTCCCCTGGGGACTGAACCTCTTGCCCTAATCCCAAGCAGGGTCTGGAATTCCTGCTCTAAACTCTGAAACTCTGTTTTAGAAAACTCCTAAACTCTAAAACTCTAAAACTCTGTAGGTTGCTCTTTTTTTTGGTTCAAACGATGTCTAACTATTGATGCACAGAACAGCAATCTCAGCAGACACTGCAGCGATTCTCAGGTCACTTTCCTTAGGTTGGTTCTCAGAGCCTTTTCCTGAAAGCTGGAAGTCCACATCCTAGTCCATGATCTGAGGCAGGGCATTTCAGACTAGGTTTTCCTACATCCCCAAAGAACACCCTACTTCTGGACAGAAGCACAAAGCTGAACATCACCATATTGCTGTTGTGTGACTGCATTAAGGATTCAACCGTGAATCTCTGACTAGGAGATAATTTAGGCATCATCCTCAGCACATCAGGAAAAAAAAGAGCAGCTAGCACACTATTTATACATCATCAAGCAGACTGGAAACACAGACTTACCTGTTTTCTTCTTTTGCCAAAATGTTACTATGTCTTTGTGCAACTCTTTCGCTTTTTTTCTGGCAAGAACTGCAGAGGCCTGAAAGAAAACAAAAGCAGAATATGAAAACCTATTGGCATCACAACACCAAAATGCACAGCGCAGTTTTCGCCACAGAAACACTTACCGATTCCCAAAAAATTCTGGTTGCTGTATTTTAATTTTACTTAAGACCTATGTGCAATCAGCTGAACTGATCTCAGAAAAAAATGCTTCTTTTCTACAAACAAGAGTGTAGTTTTCATCAGGGCTGGACCCACCCCAAGCACTCAGATTTAAGTCTCTCTTCATAGAATCAGAGACTGGTCTGGGTTGGAAGGGACCTGAAAGACCATCCAGCTACTCCCCTGCCTTGAGCAGGGACACCTTCCACCAGATCAGGCTTCTCCAAGCCCATCCAACCTGGTCTGGGACACTTCCAGGGATCCAGGGGCAGCTACAGCTTCTCTGGGCACCCTGTGCCAGGGCCTCAGCACCTTCAAATAATTTCTTCCTAACATCTAATTCTTCCTTTAGTTTACACTGTTTCCCCTTGCCCTCTTCCAATTTGTCCCTGTAAAAAGCTGCTTTCCCTCTTTAGACACTGGAAGGGGCACTAAGCTATCCATGGAGACTCCTCGAGGCTGAACACCCCCAAGAGTTATGCCACTTCTGATACTCACATGATCAAAAAAGTGGAGAACAGCCGTTTTTTTATTACGCCTGGTCATGATCCGACGAACTTTTACGAACTGGCCAAAGTGTTTTTCCAGCACAGTCCTGTCGTTGAGGTAGTCAGGGATGTTCTTGCACTGGACGGCCGTCAGCTCGGCGGCTGGCAGGCCCCCCAGACTCTCCGTGCTCTCGCTGCCGCGATTCCGGCGAGCGGGGCCGGCGGGGGCCGCATCTGTGACAAGGAACAGGACAGCAGTGAGGAAGCGGGGAGACACCCGGGCGGCGGGGCTGCCCCACCAGACTCCCGCGCACCTTCTCGGGCGGGCTCCCGGGCCTCGGCCGGCGGCGGCTCCTCGCCGGGTCCCCGCTCGGCCTCGGAGCCGTCCCCGCGCTCCCGCTGCTCGCGGGCCTGGCTGCGCAGCAGATCCTCCAGCGTGCGGCCGAACAGGATCCCGCCGCGGGGCCGGCTCAGCATCACCGCCCGCTTCTCCGGCGGCGCCGCCGCCCG
>WAAG01004040.1:32268-44202 GCA_013390105.1 Tichodroma muraria
CCGCCATGAGCGTGGCGGTGCGGAACGCGCAGCGCGCCGTGCCCGTGCGCCGGGCTCCGCTCCGCCGCGCCGTGTGCGCGCTGCGCGCCGCCCTGGGCGCCTCCAGCTTCGACGTGGGGCTGGTCTGCGCCGGCAACGCCTTGATGCAGCGTCTGAACGGCGCCTACCGACACTGCCCGGAGCCCACCGACGTCCTCTCCTTCCCGTTCCACCAAGTGGCGGCGGGGGAGCTGCCGCGGCCGCGCTGCCGCGACGAGTACAACCTGGGGGACATTTTCCTGGGAGTGGAATACATCCACCAGCAGTGCCGCGAAACCGGGGAGGATTTTGACGATGTCCTGACGGTGAGCCCCGCTCAGGCGGGGCGGGCGGCGGGGCGGGCACGGGGCTCGGTCGGTAACACGTGCGTTGTGCTCCCGCCCCCCGCGCAGGTGACGGCAGCCCACGGATTGTGCCACTTGCTCGGCTACCGGCACGACACGAAACCCCAGTGGGAGCAGGTACGGGACGCGCTGGGGCCGGGGAGGGTGTGCGGGGGCCGGCATGGGGTGGGCCGGAGGCCCCGGTGACGGGAACCGGAGCTCGCCCGGTGCTGACCGCCGCTGCTTCCGCAGATGTACGAGAAGGAAGCGCAAATCCTGGAGGAGCTGAACCGCCTTACGGGCTCCCGCCTGCGGCCCCTCACCGCCGGCCTCTTCTGAGGGACCGACAGGGGCCGGGGCTNCCTGCCCGGCCGGATCCCGCCCCCGCCGTGAGGTGTGCCCTTGCACGGGCGACCCGCCGTGTCTCGGCCGTCAGCTGGTAAAGGGCCTCCTTTGCCTGCTGATGCTTTTTTGGATCGTTTTCGGAAGGTGTCATCACAGCTGTCTGAGGGCTTTTGTCTGTAGAATGTCCTGAGTTGGAAGGGACCGCACAGGGAGCGTCCAGCTCCCGGCTGCCTTCTTTTCCCCCGCTTCTCCGGAGCGTGTCCTCCTACCTTTGTGTCCTGCTTACAAGAGGTAGCCTGGGTATCGTGCCAGCGGTTTCACCATTTTCACCACGCATCCCGCGTTACCCTCAGGATGAGCGAGGACTCTTCACTCCTTGACCCACTACAAAAAAGGTTCCTGGCATGTGCCACCTCGCCAGGAGACCCTAGCGGCCCCTCCAGCCCCACGCTGCTCTGACTTCCCATACTTCTTCCCCTTCTGAGTGCCACAAACTCAAACGGAGGAACAGCTTCCTTCCAAACAGTTTCATCGCAGGATTGTAGGGTAAAAAACAAAAAAACGTGTAATAGCCTCAACGTGCTCCCAGAGGTAATGGTGTTCCTTTGTTCTCCCCAGATACCTTTTGTACGATGTAAACCCCCCTGAAGGGTTCAACCTTCGCAGAGACGTCTATGTTCGCATTGCTTCCCTTCTAAAGACCCTGAGGAAAAGTGAAAACTGGGTGTTGGTTCTGCCTCCCTGGGGGCGTCTTTATCACTGGCAGAGCCCTGACATCCTCCAGGTCCGGATCCCTTGGTCTGAGTTCTTTGATATTCCAAGCCTCAACAGGAACATCCCTGTTATCGAATATGAGCAGTTCCTTGCAGGTGAGGCACGGGACTGTGCAATCTACAACTAACTAAATATTTGATATGGTTTCTTAACAGGTTTGTCCTTATATAGGGGATTTATCCTTTTATTTTTCTGTGAAGAGCTCTGAAGGGAAAGCTGTTCCCTGCCTTCCAGGAAAATGCCCGTAGAGACCCTGAAATTTAGGGGAAGAAGGGCTTGTACTAAGCCTTTTTCTTGGAGGCACTCCTCCTGTGGCAGCTGCTTACAGCACTGAAAACCTCTGTGCTTCGTGGTGTGCTTTACCCAGCTGACAGTGATTCTGTTGTGTTTGGCACATTAAATCACACAGAGCTGGGTGGGATAGCAGGTGGTCACATTGCCTGACCCTTTTAGCTTTTCTGGCTCACACACAACTTCCTTTCCTTTTTTATAGGGAAACAGGGAAGAGAGAGTAGTGTAATATAAGCTTTTCTAGCAGACTTTTAACTGCAAGCTGATGCTCATTTATACCTTTACAGTGTGGGTTTTCATGCTTACAAATCCTTTGCTTTGCCTTCTACTCAGAGTCAGGTGGGCCCTTTGTTGAACAGATTTATGTGCTGCAAGGCTACGCAGAAGGATGGAAAGAAGGAACGTGGGAAGAAAAAATAGATGAAAGGCTGTGCATTGATCAGCTGATGTACTCCAAAGACAAACATGGTTACTACAGGTAACATTGAGCAGTCCTTCTGGTCTTTTCAGTTGTATTCAGAGAGACATTTGCCTGCTGTGAATATCTGGGTGCTTGGAGGTCACTTTGATTTTGAAAAGCCCATCAATAATAAAGTGTTGTATGAGAAGATCTAGTTCTATCAAGTTGTTGCTCCACAGAAAAGCAGCATAAAGGAGGTGACTGGTTTATTTGTATCATGTGTAGTTTTTTGAGGGTGTTTTGTTCTATATATGGCATCAATTTAAAATACAAGCCTGTGAACCAATCCTTTGTGTTCCCTTCTAGGGGCTGGTTCTGGGGCTACGAGGAGACAAGAGGCCTAAACGCCTCTTGCTTGTCTGTCCAAGGATCTGCCTCTATTGTGGCTCCCATCCTTCTGAAGAACACTTCAGCACAGTGAGTTGCCTTGTATTACTGTTCATTGCTGTATTATTGTTGTACAACCCCATTGCTGGGTAGGAAGAGCAAGGGAAATTTAAAGGCTGTATTCCACTGTTGAGATACTTCATTACTGAATTATTGTACTCTGTTAAAATCATTACATTAAAAGGGATTTACGCTGTAAGAAACATGTAACTGTAGGTTAAGTTAAAGATTGCAGTGCTAAAACCTAAGAGAAAGTAGCCTTGAGCTCCTTGATATTCCACCTTAGGCAGCTTTTGTGACACCTATCTCCAAGGCATCATCAAATATCCCCTAGGTCATGCAGTGGAAGAGATGCTGAACCATCAGCTGTTCCTTATTCTACTCCACATCGTGTGTGATTTTATGTCTTTGGAATGTTCCCCCTCGTTAGTCTCCTCTGCAGTGGGAGGAGTCCTGGCTCCATTTGTTGTTCTCCATGTGAAAGCCATTCCATGCCTTTGGTTGTCACCACTGCCAATCTCTGAACCTTTGCAGTTCAGCAGGATCCTGCACACTGAGTGTGGGTAAACCTGTTACATTGCAGTACAAATAACATGCTCTGTCAAGTGTTCTCTTCTTTTTCTGCTAATTCTTGACACACAGGTCCCTTGTGTTGACCTTTGAGTGTTGCCTTGATGTTTGCATCAAACTGTCCTCGTTCCTGACCATCGAGACCTTTAGTTACTAGATGAAGCCAGGGTTTGTTTAGGTTATTTTACTGCATTCACTCCTATGTTAAATTTCATCTGCCACTTCGTTGGCCAGTGATCAGACTTCTCTAATTCTTCACAGTTGACCTTAGCTGCTCTGAGGAATTTAAAATAATTGTTATGCTCTGTCACCTGATTTCATGCTCTCCTGTAGGTTGTTTAGGAGTATGGTGAAGAGACCTTCCACTTGTGACCTCCCTCTGCAATGAGAACCATACATTTATCCCTGTCTCTGAACTTTTTTTTTTTTAATCCATGCAAGAACATTTCTGTGCTAAGTTTTCTTAAAAGCTTTTAATGAAGACTGTCAGGAAATCTCGTTAGGCATTGTCAGTGAGATGTCCCTTATCTTCACGTGTGCCAATGTCTTCAAACAACTCTTAACTGTTCAGAGCTCTGATCTTCCATATTGCCCTTCTGGCTGGACAACAGTTGTGTGGTCCTAGGACTGGGTTTTTACCCTTCAAGTGTGGTCACTTCAAGGAAGCTCCTCAATGCATTTGGATTAGTAACCTCATTCACCTCCTATTTTCCTGTCAGATGCAGTGCTGCTTCTTCACCAGCAGTCTAGTCTGTTTTCCATGTGATTTAGGGCCTTTGTGCAGGTGTCCAGCTGATTATCAGCAGTGATAATCCAAAGTTGATTGGTTATTTGCTTCCTCTCTTTTTAGTAGAAGGAGATGCAGATAATGACCTTGATCCCTTTTAGCAGAAGCATTTCTCTGTGTTTGCTTATCACCAGTATGCCCACAAACTAAATCTACATCTCCTATGCTCTGAGATACTTGAAACTCTCAAAACCTCTTCTGCTTCTTATAGCTTGGATACTGCACTTACATTTCCAGTACACAATCCTGAACTGTGTTTATTTATGAGAAGCTCAAGTTGCTGTTTACTACCACACATTTTGGTAGTGTCTCTGTATTCTTTGATCTGTTGTTTTACTGTAGGACATTTTATTCTCCATGTGGAAAACGCCTTCTCTGGGTTTGTTTTCGTGATCTTCTGCTTCCTCCCAGAGGCTGTTGTGTGCTCTGAGGCTGAGCATTATCACACAAGCCACTTCTCCCCTTTGGATCTCTCTCCCTGTTGGAAATCTTATTTCTCCTGTAGCAACTATTGCAAGGACTGTGAGGGATGGTTAGTGCTTCTTGTTAAGAGTTTAACTTTCAGAGTCAGAGTACCCTTGGTTAAGGAGGAGAGCGGGCACAGGGAGTGGCATGGTTCCCTTCTCTCCAGCAGACTGTGGGTCACAATTGGCCTTGTAAAGAACTAGAATTTGCCTCGTAGGAGCCTGCCCCTCATTCCCTACGCTCCCTTTGCAAACAGGTCATAGTCTGTGCTTTATCCTAGCAAACGTGTAAAGAAACGTCGTAATGTAAATTCTATTCCTAAGGGGAACTGCACTCAGTTTTACAATTTTCAATAGGTCAGTGATGTTAGACAGAGCTGAAAACCTTCTTCATGACCACTACGGAGGGAAAGATTATTGGAATGTGAGTATTTTATGGATAGCTTCTCTAGACTTTTTACTTGGCTCTGCTAAAAAAATTCAGTAACCAATGTGTGCTTCAGTTTTGCCTTGGGTTTCTTGTCTTGACAGTAACTTGTGTCTTGTGTTTCAGCAGTGTGTGCTAACATGGTTTTCAGGCTGCTGTGGATTAATGTGACACAGGAATTTGTCCTGCTGTCTTGTGCCTAAAGGCCCAGTGCTGCAGGGCATGGTGATTAAAAGGACCTCCCCTATACAACACATCTATAATCAGAAGGGAGCAGTTTCTTATCTAGTCAACCTCAAGATTCATATTTTCAAAAGAATTCTGTAAAGTGCTCATTATTGTCCCACATTCCTCCCCATTGGCTTCAAAGGCAAAATTCCCATGGGTTTCAAGGCAAAGGTCTATGGTAAAATAGTTCCTGTCATAAAAGTTTTAAGAAAATGTTAAGGTTCAGACACAGAAAAATGGAATATGATACGAAGTGCTTGATATAGTTAAAATTCCTCAGAGAAACTGACTCTCATGACATTACAAAACAACACAGACCTCAGTCTTGTAAGCATCTGGCTATTCACTTGGGATATGGCATGTTTTCAGAAGTGGACCAAACAGTAGTTTGCTAGCCGTGAATTGTTCATTGAGAGTGACCTCTCGAAGAAAGAAATGCAACCCAGTTACCATATTTGAGTGTGACTTGTCCTGTAAAAGCAGACATGAAATCCACATGGCTCCATAACACACATTTCTTAGCAGTGGCACTTCAAACATAGCCCCAGTGCTTTTGCCTGATGTCCAAACAGAAATTTACTCACTGAGTTTGGGCCCAGAGCCTCTTCTCTTTTTTCCTTGCTCCTCTGAGAAGCATCTCTCCCTTCTCTGTTTTGCAGACAAAAAGGGAGAAACTGGGATTTCCTTCATTCTTTTGCTGTTAATAAAAAGGCCACTTGTGGCTGTGTGCAGTGGTAACAGAATCTTAAAAGTTGTTATTCACAGGTTAAGGAAATTATTCCTTTTTTGTCACTTTTCCACTGAATTTCAAAGGCATGTCTGTGGTAGATGCCTAATATTTTTAAAGCAAATTTTATTCTTACAGGTGTTTTGCACACTAAAGTGTTTGCCCAGCTTTTGTTTCCAGAAATGAGGTGTATTGCTAGGGTGTTTGATTTGGTATATTTTGTGTTCTGTTGTGTAAATGACTGCAGTGTCCTCCCTATACCTGGGTGTTGCAGGGGCACGTGAGTATGCCGGTTATAAATTCGGTGATAATTAGCAATAAACTATTAAAGCTTGCTTAAAGGGTTAGAAGTGGTTGCTTAGAGTACTGCATAGATGTACCAGAAGTAGCTGCACCCTGGAAGTGCTGTGTGTGTGTAGCTGTCTCCACCTGCTCGTTTTTAGCTCTCCTTTTTCTGACTCTGCCCGCTCTTATTCCGACAGACCCGTCGGAGCATGGTGTTCGCTAAACACCTCCGCGTGGTGGGGGACGAGTTCAGGAGGAAATACCTTCAATCCACTGATGAGGCAGACAGGACTCAGTACAAGGAGGACTGGACACAGATGAAGGTAAGATCCTTAAGTCTGTTGCCCGTGACAGATATTCCGTGCGTGCACTTCTGGCTGTGTGCTGCAGGGCACGTTGGAAAGTAGGCGCGAGTGCCACCCTTCTGCTCACGTCGAGGTGGACACACACGTTCCTCGTGCACCTTCTTCTCCCTGTGTGATGTGAGCTAACAGAGCCTGTCAAAGTATGTCTGACTGGTTCTGAGGGCCAGATCTTTGTTGCCCTCATTTCAGTAGAGGAAACTTGAATTTCTTCTCGTATTCAGCACCACGTGTGGGTGTAAAGTTCAGCTGCCACCTGCCAATTGAGGAATTATTTGGTCAAGGAGAGGAATTTTTTGCTTACCGATCTGGCACTCGTTTCTCTTGCATGATGGAGGCCACCCAAGATATAGATGTTGCAACAAGTGTCCCAAGCTACTTCCGGTTCATACTTTAAAATTTCCATCTGCAACTATTTCTGTTACCTTGTCCGGAGGTGATGCATTCTGGCTTTTCAGCGTGAATAGTGATGCTCTCAAGTTTTAAAGTTTTGATCTTTTTCTTGTAGGTTAAGACGGGCACAGCTCTAGGTGGCCCATACCTTGGGGTTCATCTTAGAAGGAGAGACTTCATTTGGGGTCACAGAGAAGATGTGCCTTCCCTGCAAGGAGCAGTAAAGAAAATCCACAGCCTCTTGGAGAAGCTTAAACTTGAAAAAGTTTTTGTAGCCACTGATGCTGTTGAGGAAGGTAGGCAGATCACAGTCACTTCGGGATTGGTAACTTTTGACAATGAGTGCAGCAGTTACCACTGGCTCCCCTCCCTGCCTGCAATGCTGTGAATTTTGACAACTGTATTGTAAGATTTGTTGGTTGATTTTGGTGTCACTTGCTCTGTAACTGTTCACCCAGGGTTCCCTTAAACACATTGTGTGACAGCAGCGAGTTGCTCTGCATAATGTGGAGATAAATTTGTATCCTTCCTTTTTTAAGAGATTGAGCTGCTCAAGAAGCTGCTGCCTGAGATGGTGAGGTTTGAACCCTCTCTGGAGGAGCTGGAACTCTATAAGGATGGGGGCTTGGCTGTGATTGACCAGTGGATTTGTGCACATGCAAGGTAGCAAACCTGACTTTTATTTCAGCCAAAGCTTAATGTTGCTGTCACAAAACTGAATTTGATTTTTGGCCCATGGTTGTTTACAAATTGCATAAGACATTATATAATCAATTATATAATTGAAATGTGTATAGTAGATGTATAATGGTTATATTGTGTGTATATATATGATAATTTCATTGTCATATCATTTCACTGAACAGTGAAGTCTATTGGACTATAATCTAATTTCTTGCATTTTAAAAACTTCTTCCCCCTTACAAACCCTTTTTGATTTTTTTCACAGGTATTTTATAGGCACCTCAGTTTCAACATTTTCTTTCCGAATCCATGAGGAACGGGAGATCTTGGGATTTGATCCAAAAACAACTTACAACCGATTTTGTGGTGAAGCAGAGAAAAACTGTGAGCAGCCAACTCACTGGAAAATTGTATATTAAACACAGAGAAACACAAAGGTTTAGAGTTCAAAATAATAAGGAAAAATCATGGGGGATTGCCTGCCTTGGAACCGAGTATGACCCAGTCCTGTACCCTCAGCCCCCGCTCCCCCTGCAGCGTGGCTGTGACACGGGCTGGCTGTGCTGCTCATTGTCTCTGGGCCTCACAGCATTTCTCCGTGGCTGCTGCGCCTGGCTCCCCAGGATGTGCTGCTCTGGCTGCCTGCCCCCAGTGCTCCCGTGTGCACCGAGTGGGTTGCTACAGCCCACAGGGGCTTCTTGGCTGCAGAGCTGGCTGATGGGCGGTGGCAAAGCAACGCCCGGGATGCGGCTGTTCTGTTCGAGTCGGCCTCGATGCTCCTGCCGCAGCTTTTCTTACTTGCCCCTGGTTCTCTCTGTGGGTCTGTGGTCATTTTTTAACTGCAGGCCTGGGGGCCCCTGGCCATGTCACCGGAAGGGCTCGCCCTGGGAGCAAGTCTCTACTCAGGGAGGAACCAAGCTGCCACTGGAATAAAAGGAGGGGGGGTGCTGCTCCCGCTCCAAGGGAAGTGCCTGCAAGGCCTATCCCTTGGGGAGACATCTTTCATGTGAAGGCACATTGCCTAGCGGAGGAAGAGGTTGGTACCTGGGGGAGCTGTGCCAAAATTCCATTTTCCCGAGGTAGCTCCTTCCTCTGCCTGGCACAGCACTGGCCAGGGCTGGAAGAGGAGGGGTGGGTGTGTTCAGCACTTCTGCTGGAAGGGGCGTGGTGCTGGTGGCCCTCTCAGGAGGGTCCTGGTTGCTTCAGGGCCTTGCTTTTCCACTGGTTTGTGGCCACAAAGGAAAGACATGAAGAAGGCAGCACCATCAGCACAGCCCTGTGCTCAGGAGTCCATCAGCCTTGCCCACAGTGAAGGTGGTTAAACCCTTCAGCCACTCTGCAGAACTCAGCACCACTGCAGATCTACAGAGCAGCAGTTTATCCACAGGGGGCTTCTGACACACGTTGCCCATTCTGTGTCCAGAGGAATCCAAGGGCTTATTTTACATCTCCACAAGTGTGGCCAAAGCCAAACATACAGGGAGCAAATAACAAATTCTCACAGTGTACCAATAGGAACAAACATTTAATAATATCATTTCTTAGACAACTGTTGGGGATGAAATCAATTGCAAAGAAAAAAATCTAAATGTAAAAAATCAAGATGTTGGTGCACAGATACAGTGTTTCTGCTTTTGAGCTCCACAGGTGTTATTTTTCTTTCCTCCTTCCCTTCTTGTGTGAGCTCCCTTTAATTTCTTTACATTTGCGTCTTTGTCATCTGTTTTTAGCTAAATGATACTGATGGTGTCAGTCATGCTGTGCCCAGGATTCACCTTCTGAGTCAGCCCTGCTGCTGAGGCCTCAGCACATCAGGGAGTAACGTGCAGCCCCTGGTGCTGCTCTTCCCACTCGCAGCGAAGTCTCGGGGTGTGTTTACAGTGTCCCCTTGCTGCTGGCTGGTGCCCTGCGCTGCCCCTTCGTCGCTATTGAGAGTCCCTTCAGCTGGGGTATCGTGCTGCTGGACTGGCCTTTCCAGCGAGATCCAGCTGCAAACGGAATTTGGGAAATAGCCTCTGAACTGTTCTAGGATTGTACCTCTAAATTGGCTCAAAAGGGCAGCAGCTCCAGCACGAATCCCAGCCCTGGCTCACTGACACACACACACACAAAAGAAGCCAACTGGCTCGGGCTCCTTGCCCCTCTCCTGGCCGGCTCCCCGCCGGCCCGAGGATGTGCAGGGAAACACAAATGTCCCGGGGAAGAGCCATCGGCGGAGCTGCCTGAGCCCTCCGCCTGCCCGCAGCAGGGAGCACCCAGCAGGAGGAGGCAGCTGCTGTCTGCCAGAAAGGTGAGAGGTAGGAGGGGAGTGGCACACGGTTTGCCGGGCAGGGCTTCCCAGGGGGAATTTCAGCTGTTCCCCACGTTCAGCTGTCGCCGAGTGCTGGCTGGAGTCGGGGCTGAGGCAGCCGGGAGCGGTGCCCGGGAGCTGCTGCTGCCCTAAGGGCGGCTCGCGGCAGCCGAGAGAGTTGTTTTTTTTTTATCGATTTTGTAGCAAGCAAATGTGCTGTTTCAAGCAGATTCTCTGCATGGGAAAGTCCTTGAAGTAGCCAAGCTGAGCCCTTTCTGAGAATTCCAAGCGTTGTATCACCTATGATTCTTGGTGCAATATTTAAATAGTTACCATCGGGTTGAGACAGTATCAAGTGGATTTGTTAAGAGTGGCAGAAACGGTTTTTCACCTGGAAGAGCGTTAGGATAGGCAGCGCTTCCTAATGGCAGAAAGAATTGGCCTTCCTTCTTTTCTCCTTTCTTCTTCCTAGATTGCAGAGCATCAGGGAGAATATTTGGCATAAAGAAACGAAATGCATGAGGGGAGCTCCACGTTCCCGAGGGAATGCTTTAGGCACGTGCAGCTTCTGAACTGCACTGATAATCCTGCCTCCCACAGAGACCTTCCGAAGCTGGAAGGGACAGGGAAGACAATTCCAGGAGCTGTGGGAAGCACTTTCTCCCGTGTGTGGATGGTGTCAAGGTCAGAAGGAGTTCCAAATTCTTGTGCCTCTCCTGTGGCCAGCCCAGGACTAAGTTGGTGTTACCTGAGTGGTGGCAGTTCCCTGCAGGTGGAGGGGGGAAGCTTGTGCTGGAGACTGGGAGAAAGGTCCCTGCTGGTTGCTGTGTCCTCAGTGGGCAGAGAACTCTGACTTTGGCTGGGTGGGTCGGTGAGTATTGAGTTGATCCTGCCTCCCTCTGAGTTGTTTTAATGAGTTATCAGCAGGGGCCGCTTTTAGCCGGCTTTAGTTCAGTTTCTTTTTCACAGCTTTCTTGTTTTGATGCTGACATTGCCGAAATGTCAACCCTTAATTTTGCTAAATTAACCATGAAAAGGCTCAACAAACCAATCCTGAGGGACTTGGGGATTGGCTAGCTGGGATCTTATGGCCCTTTGAGGCCACGTTGGGTTTACCCCGTGCTTTTGGTGCCAAGGGAAACTCCAATTTAAGGCTATTTAAAATATGAACCAGTTCTCGTAAAACTCAGCTTTCCAAACCTCGAATTAGGATCACAAATGATGGGAATGCCCTTGGCAGAAAAGCAGCTGTGAAGCAAAGAAGGCTTAAAATGCCTGTAAGCAGGAAATCCAAGAGAAAGGGCTGCTGGCTCCTGGCATCCTGGGCTCGCCAGGCAACCTGCAGGTCGGAGGAGCCCTCTTGGATCACGGTGCCCACCCATTCCCCCGGCGCCGCCGAGGCCACCGCTGTCCTGTGTCCCCAAGTTCCACATCAACACAGTGGTCCCTTCAGGGATGGGGCCTCCACCACGGCCCTGGGCAGCTGTGCCAGGCCTGGACAGCCTTTCCACTATGAGACTTCCCAATATCCAGCCTAAACTTCCCCTGGGGTGACGTGAGGCCGTTTCCTCGCCCAGGGTCTCACAGTGCTTGCCCTGAGCAGCTGCGATTCCAGCGTGAGAGCGGATACGTATTTGGTCCTGGCTTCCTTCTGCTCCCACATGGAAGGGGCTGGCTTCCAAGAGAAGAGCCAGGTAAGGCTCAGCTCCATTGCCAGTTTGGCAGGTGAGACCTTGTAGGTCATGGACATGTGTGGGACAGATGTTGCCTTGCCTCATCCACCTACATGGTGAGACAGCTAAAAGAAGCTTTTTATCCTCTTTCCCATTGTTTCTCCTCTACTGCTTTGTGTTTCCTCCTGTTAAAATCAATAGACAGAAAAAGTGGGAAATGTGTTTCAGAAATTCTTGGGAATTTTGTTTGTAGAAATGGAAATGCTGACGGAATTGACATTTGACCTGTATAGCCTATGAAATGTCCTAGAAGCTGATTTATGTATTCATGTTCCTGTTGTATTCATTTGGACGATAGTTCAGGCTTCTCTCCCTAGGTTCTTGCAGTTGCTGTATCTCCTGGATGCTGTGCAGAATGGAATCAG
>WAAG01004043.1:9402-131526 GCA_013390105.1 Tichodroma muraria
CCAGAAACTTTCAGAAACTTCACCAGAATTGATGGCGAAGTTTCTGAAGGTGATCTTCAAATTTTACAAGATTTCCATTTTCCCTTAGATATGATGACAAATTAGGAATTGTGACTTCAAACAGGGTAGGCTAGAGATGTCATCTTGTTCCCAAGAAAGTCACAATATCCTCCAAATGAGAGGCCTGACAGATGTGAGCAGATGCATTAGCCAGAAAAATGGACCTGATGATGTTTGTATTTGAGAGAAAGTTCCCAAGAAACACAGAGCATCCATAAGGGCTAGGCCTTAAACCTGAGTTGTGAGATGTAGTAAGTGGTGTGACAGCTCCCTGAAGAAAGACTAGCTTTGAGGATTCAGAAATCATAATGATAAAAGATAAGATGGTGACATTAGTTTGTTGAGAAACTTTTGTATTAGAATGGTCCCTGGGGAATGAGGTATAATGGATGTATATTGAGGATAAAGACTGTTTTCATTCCAGAGAGATAAGATATTTGATTTGGTTAGGGATGAAATAAATTGTGAAAATACTGCCAGTTTTACACCAAATAAATTGATAACAAAGATATGATAACAGTGGAGCTTTGCGTTTCCTCCTCCTTCCCATTAGCTGGTTAATGTGCCAAACATTTTTTACATCCTAGAATAGAGGGCAAGTAGTTATCTAAAAAATTTAATGATCAACTACAATATGTGACTGATTGAAACAGGAGGGTAGTGTGAAAGATGAGGTTCACTTGCTGGCCTTGGCCTCTTTGTTTGGCAAAGAGAGATAAGAAGACAAAGCTCAGTTTTATCAGAAGTTAACAAATGACTAAGTAGACGAGAATCTCAAATCAGCTTTTTATTTTCTGTGATACAAGTAATTAATGGACTGTGTTTAGATGTGGCAAAAGACCAAGCGTAATAAATTGGTTATCACCCCATTCATCTTTGCTGGAACATGGAGTGCTGTTGGGAGGTGCGGTCTGTATCAGGGAAGAACCAGGTAGAGCCTTTGGATTGGAAGGGAAGTGGGCACTGAGTTCTTTCTCCTGCTTGGAAAATCCTCATCTCCAAAACTGTAGTCTACATGAGTCCATGCTCATAGTCCCAAGTCCCACCCTTGTCTGTCTTGCTGAAAGTCAGCAAGTTTGGGCAGTTAAGCTTATGAGCCGTAAGAATGAAATCAGAAGCTTCTGATCCCAAAGGAAAGATGTGGATGTGCTCCTCTTCAGCACATCCTTCATCAGCACTAAACACTTTCTGGGGAAAGGAGAACAATTCATAAGATAAAATTAAGTAATCCAGGAAAAAATGAGATCCAGTATGGCTTTCCATTATATACTGATGGGAAGGTTTTAAAGTATACATCTACAATAGTGAAACAGATTTTAGCCCCTGTAATTTGCTTTCTGTTGTTAGAATTATCCCTGGCACAACTTTTGGCCCAGGCCACCTAGACCTGTCCCAAACAGTCTCCAGCTGGTGTTTGGAATTTCACACGGTTAAGGGATCTTTCCCCATAGGCAGTCTGGATGGAGTCACCCTTTTCTGGAGGCTGGAGAACTCTGACACAGCTGGACTGTGGCAGTTGGCTTCTGGACCATAAAATGTCCTCTGGTTGAATTTAGTCCACTCCAAGAGGAAGCCAAAACAGACATTCAGGGGTGATCCTTCCTCAGTTTCTTCTTCAGCTAAGAACAAGTGGGATAAGTTGTAAGAGGGAGAGGGAAGGTGGGAGATTTCTTATACAAATCATCCATATTAAAAATGACAAGACTGTTTGGAAGACCTGACGCCACTTGAGTTGAAGTTTGGTACTTTCTGGAGCATTCTGCTTTTTTTAGGGTGTTTGTGGAAAATACAAGGTATGATGGAGAGTTGGGATACAGGAATTGAGGGTGTATTTTGAGCCTCTGTGGTTGTGCCCTGTTTCAAAACAAACAAACAGCAGCAAAGGCTTAAAGGTCAAGTTCAAGCTGGGGGCTGAGACTGAGATGCAAAAGGAGGGAGCAGCAGTGCAAACTCCAAGAAAACATGCTTATGCACCTCTTCTAACAGGTAAACACATATTGGTCTGGCTAGATGAACAAGATCTGTAGAGATGAGGATGGAGTTGTGCAGACCTAGAAATCTGTTGCTGGATGAGTTTGATTCTGAATTTCTTGAGAAGGGACTTCTGCCAAGATGAATCTGGCTGTATGGGCAGGGGAAGTTAGAAACGAAGTGGGTACAGAAATCAAAAGATGCAAAGAGATTATCCATAGGAAGAGACTGGAAGAAGTACAGGTTAGCCTTTTTGAGCCAAGATTAACAATTTCTAAGTTGTTAGATACCGTCTTAAATGTTCTGCATCCTAAAGCAGTGTTAAACATAGTGGGCCCATTTCATTTTTACTGACACAAATGAGAAATAAACCTCTCCGCTCACTTGAGCTTCTACTGCATGCAAGATCAAAATCAGAGCCAGAGGCATTTGGAGTCTGAAAGAAATGTTTTTGTTTTTGATGTCTATTTTTGCTGCCTCTATTTAGAGCAAACATAGCCAGGGCTGCAAGTGAATACAGTGTCTCTAAAGAGGTGAGTTATTCCCAGCCAATCTGTAGTGGCAGAATGTGGTACCTTATGGGTTTGAAATAGACCATCCTCATTAACTACATGTTGGGCCAAACCCCGTTAATTTCTACAGCCCCTCAGGGCTGAATTTAGTCCATTAGAACAAAGTGATAATATCATTGGAAGCTATTTTTGTGCCCTGTGCTGCAAGTTGGATACTATGATACAGCATAAACTAGCTAAAGCCAAGATGTTTTAGGCTTTGGGGCATTAAGAATTTTCTTAGTATTTATCCATGCTTTTCTCAAGGGTTCCAAACAGTACTAATTAGTGTACATAAATGATGGCTGAATTTCAGGGAGAATTTCAGCAGCAGGTGTGTTGGGGGTAGTTGTGGTGTCTTCAGGGCCAGGTCCTAAAGGGCTTTGAATTGAGCTGTGTGGTGTGGTGGGACGTGGGGCAGTGATCAGTGGGACTTTATAAGTCGTGATTGTGGGAGGCCAGTGATATGGAGTGAAGCAAAACTAGGCAGGACTCCAGGCAAGATTCCTGCTAAAGTCGCTATCATGGACCACCTAGGGCTGTCACGTTGTGTCTTGACCCATACCTGTTTTAAATTAGAACAGGAGAGATTTGAGTAAGGTGATAGGAAGAAATTCTTCACTGTGAGGGTGGTGAGGCACTGGCACAGAGAAGTTGCGAATTCCCCATCCCAGGAAGGGTTTATTAGACCAGGCTGGGCGGGGCTTTGAGGGATCTGGCCTAATAGAAGCTGTCCCTGCCCAGGGCAGGGATGTTGGAATTAGGATGGTCTTTAAACTCCCTTCCAGCCCAAACCTTTCTGTGATTCTAAAGCAGATGGCCAGACCCCTCCCACAAGGGGCACTGGGCAGCGAGGAAGCAGTTGACAAACCCCGTCTAAGTGCTACTTCTCAAGCCTCACCCTCAATCTGTCATTCCATTGGTCTCTTGTGGCTTTTGACCATCTTAAATTTCTGCTACATGTCTCGTGAGCTCAGGAGAACCAGCCGCTGCTGGGGTTTAGCAACACAAGTAAGACTCATCAAACTTGTCCCGAAGGCCCCCAGTGCTCTCAGCTCACTGTCCCTTCCTCCTGCTGAGGTGGAGCAGGCGAAGGTGACATGTGACAGTTTGTAGTTACCTGATGCTCTTGTGCCGTGTTGTCATCCCCGTGGCGATGCCAGCGATGAGGTGATTTGCCACCTCATCATGCCTGACGCACGCCCGAGCCGCGCTGTGCCGGCCTTAGCTGGCTTTACACCTGCTGGATAATTGCGCTCTCGCTCGCTTCAAGATCGGGCATGTGAGCTTCAGCCAGGCTGGGAACAGCTCCACTGGAGCAAAAAATCCGGTTAAAGGGAGAAGCAGAGCGGGCGAAGAGCTGCTGAGTCATTCCCCAGCCCTCCTCGGGTAGCCTGACAGCACCGCAGAGGATCAAAGGTGAGGTGACCTTGTGTATCTGAGGTGAGGCAAAGTCCTCTGCACGGGCTGGAATGTGCATTAGCTCTGGAATGCAGACAGGCAAACAGTGCCTCTGTTAGCAGCTTTAGGCAGGGGTCTAAGATCATCTGTCTAAGGGGAAAAAGCTCCACATGTGTCCAAAACCCAGGGGGGTCAGTGGAAATACTCCCATCAACTGTGACTCAGGAGAGAGTATTCTTGGATCTGTTCTTCTGACCAGAGCTGTGGTTAGTCTGGGTGATGCTTAGTTTTGGTCCACTCTGTTTTGAAGCTGGGTGAAGCTCTTGGAAAGCCTCAAAGCCTCTCTTTAATTTGCTAAATAGGAAACTTTCATCTCATCCCGTAATTCCACTCCATCCCGTAGTTCTCATTATGATCTCCAAAGAAACATTAAAATGGGTTGTGTTTCAAAGATTATTGTTTCTCATCCCATCTTCAGCTCACTATTTATTTCAGTGGACTAAATATCAAGGTTGTTATTTCTGGATGTGAATCCCTGGTTCTTCCCTTGCTGATTTCTATACCCCCTTCTGGCTTTGGTAACTAAACTAAGCAAGCTGGCTACTTTTAGAGGATTTTCTGGCAAGGCCTGTTTCACTACCTTTTCACCTGGATCCAAAGCAACAAAGAGCCAGTGCTGTTTGCCACCTCTTCTCCATTTCTCTGAAAGGTGTAGGACAGAGAACACAACGGTGTTGGCCAAGATGAAAGAAGGACTCCTGTTGTCTGGTTAGGTTCCTTGTTTAGTTTTGGGCTCACAGGTGCTGCTGCATGGTAAGATTCATTTCTCCTAACTTCAGACATCTGCGACGTGGATATTTACTTCTGATTAGTCATCCTCGATTCCCTTTACATTCCAGTAATGTACCTCATCCTAAAGCAGACATTTGCAACACTGGCCCTATTGGGTTATGCCCTAAAAACCCCTAGTTGTCTTCCTGGACTCTAGTGGGGTCTATCAAATAAGCTCAGAGACAGACATCTACAGCTGAGGTATTCACATTTGCTTAGAGAGCCTCAGGTTCAGAGTCTAACTTTTACTGGATCCCAGTTTTTAAAACAAAACTCTGTTCAGTCTATTTTTCGTTCAGTAAGTCACCTTTGGAGATGGATTTCCCCTCTTTTGAAGATAAGATGTGAACTCGGTCCCTAAAAGTCTGCACATATGGCCCTCTGCAGAAATCATGCTTTCACAGGTTTCTTGCCCAGGAGCATACCTGTCTTTCCAAATCCTCTAGGATGTATTTTTAATACAGAGGAATATAAATGGGATGGTTGTGCTTCTTTCCATCATTTCTTGGGACACCACCACTGGCCAGTACATCCATGAACAAAGAAGCCACCAAGGCAGAAAGCCCAGATGGACTTGCACAGTCCCTAAAGGTACCCTGTAAGAATGTCCCTACGTAAGGCAGGGGATTGGAATGAGATCATCCTTAAGGTCCCTTCCAGCTCAAACTATGTCGTAATTCTGGGATGTCCTCATGAGTGAATTGTACTTGCAGAACAGGAGGGCAGCATCTGGATCATGCCTCATAACACACCGAGGGATCCTTGGGATGAAAGAAGCTGCATAAACATAAACTATATCCATTGATTATAAATGACAGGGAAAGGGAAATGCGTGATTTAAAGCAGTGCCAGCCCTGGTTTAGCAGCAGATAAGCAGCACTGGGGCTGTTGGTGAAACATTGCTGCTCACTCTTCACTGCTCATGTTCAGATGAAATGCAGGGGAAGGAAATTTTTTCTATCAATGCCGCAGAGATCGGAGTGTTCCTGTATGTCTTTCCTACAGAGATAAAGGCATGGACACTGCTGACATGTTGCATTCCCCCTTATCTGGGGTGATTGTGCAATCCCACCGGTGTAAATCTCCTCCTTCCTAGCATGATGCAAGCAAGCTCTGCCTCTGTAAAGACTGGGGGCAGTTTGGCATGGCCCTGCCCCCCACAAAGCAAGAGCTGTGACTTGTCAGCAGGAAAATCATGGAAGCGATTCTGCAGGAGGTGACAAAAGGCTGGAAGTTAACACAGGACTTTCCAAGAAAACCCCATGAAGTCTCCACAGCAATTCCTGCTCTCTCTGTGTGTCTTATGTAAGGTAACAAGAGACTGACTTGCTCAGCTGGGCAGCCTCCTGAAATTCTGGGCAGGGCTGTCCTGCTGCAGGCTGCTGCTACATGATCCATCTTTGGAAATAGAGGCCCATCAGGAGCGCTTCCAAATGGTGTATTTCCAGGTCCTGCTGACCTGGGGACTTTGGGAATGATTTTCACCTCATGCAGCTTCAGGGGAATCAATCTGACCAAGTGCTGCTTTGGATGCCCCATTTTAGCAGGGACACGAGGCTGGCAGGTTGGAGATGGGACTTGTGTGGTACTCGTGTCCTTCTAGAAGCAACCAGAAGCCAGATGAGATACACCAGGGCATCCCAAAGGGCTTGAAATGCCTATATTTAGGCACCTGTCTTCCTTCCTGCACATCTGCACCTTCTGTCTCCATCAGAGCTGGGCTGTTTTTGCAGCAGTGGCATAAGTTCTTTCAAGGTGGGGTTTAGCCAAACTGTTTTAGACACCTACTTTAGTGAGTTGTTCCCTAAACACCATGGGCTGTCATAACTAGACTTCTGTGACTGTGAAGGGAACTCAAATTTAGACATTTACATGCAATCAGCCAAACCCTATCCCAGATCTGGTCTGTCTCACACTGACATTAACTTAATACCAAGAAAACAGCAATCCACAGACCTGATTTTGCTTGTAATTACAGCAGTGTTGATGAGATTAGATACAGAACCGCCACTTGGCAGTTGTCCTCCAAAGTAAGCTCTGACAGATCTTCATTATGGTAATGTTTTCATGGCTCCTTTTGTAAAAACAAGAGTTTCAGTTAAGAGTTATTTGTTTGGATTCAAGCCAGTTGCGAGCAGCTTCAGTTTTAACAGGGTGTCCCACGATGCTTTCAATTACAACGAGGTGAGTAAAAGATGTTTTGGTTTGCTGGCGATGCTGAAAGACAATTGCACACCTCTATATTGTTCCTGATCTAATAAAAAATTTCACTCCATCCCAGAGAAAACATTTCTGTTCACTCTTTAAGGATTTTTCACGTTAAGAAGAAAAACAGAGTGAAAGGAAATCTCTGAACAAAGACACATTTCATAGTGAAATCCATCTCAAGCAACTTATGTTTTTTAACTCTAAATGAATTCACTTGGCAAAACTGACAGAAATTCACAGTGTTGCTGCTTTCTTTCACCAGAAAAAGCCTTTATCCCGCCCAAAACACGCCCACACTGTTGCAGCTGCAGTGCTCTAAATTCCACAGGGCTTTGGACCCTTGCTGGCAGGGCTGGGGGGCCTGGGGTGATCCCTGCAGGTTTTTGACAGCAGGCTGACAAAGGGCCCTTGGATGCCTTCCCTCCCATGATACTTCCATAAGGTAAATGTTCCTGGTACTATTTGCAACACAGTCATATGTCACAGCAAATGCCAGGTACAATAAGACCCAGAGAGCAAAACAGTGTAAATAGATGAAGGAATTCCTGGCATTAGTTCTGGAGCAATTCGGGACTGGAACAAGTGAAAAAATACAATTTTTCATAAAGGGAAGTTTCCTGTAAGTAAAAGAAAATCTCCCCCATTTCTCCCCTCCCTTCTTTCTCCAGATAGCACTTTTTCACCAGGGAGAATCCGACTGCTCCAAGTGAGATGAACCAGAATTTCATTTTGCTGAACTGGCCTGATTTGGGATGCAAACCACCTCTGAAGGGCTGAAATTTCCCATGGGAGCGGAAATTTTCCAAATTTTGCTCATCTCTGGTTACTGCTTGCACAGAAATGGCCTAAAGCAAACAAACAGCCCTCTTCTGGAGCAGCCAGCAGAGCAGCCTGGTAAGTAGGTTAATTTGGATGGGGTTCCTGGATGGCAGCTCCTCATTCTCTCTCCTGCCCGGGGAAACCTGTGCAATGATCAGCTCTGCAGACAGGGCAGTGACAAGCCTCCCTTCAAGGCAAAAATAAACTTCCACATTTATGAACTCAGAGATCCTTCCCCACAGGAGTCATTCTCACCCCAGGGCAGGCTGGTGTGGCCTGACACAGCTCCTCTGGCCTCAACAGAGCACCCCAGGAAAAGGATCACCTCATTCTAGATGTGAAAATACTCCATTTTAGAACAAAGCCAAGCCCTCAAAGGATTTTTTGGTAGGCTCTACAAAGCAGAATGAGTCGGATAGCCCAGATGGGAATTCATAGCTGTGGCTGGTTGCTGAGAGCCTGCCAGCTGATGATGCATCCCCGTTGGTGAGCTTATCAGCATGTTATTGGTGAGGATGAGCAAATGTGCCAAGGCTGGGAGCCTGGGGGGATGAGAGATGGACATGTGTGAGAGGCTCTGGATGGAGACAGCTGGTTCCTTCTCACTGCCTTTGCCTCCATAACACAGCTGCAAGGAGACATCAGCCCCCAGAGCTGCTGAGAGGCTGGGAAAGGGCAGCCTTGGGGCAGCTAGTAAGAAGAGCTGGAAGGTTTCTATCCAGATATATAGGGCGTGAGATGTAGGGTCAAGTGATACCCCCTCCTTGCAGCAAAGACAGATGTGCCCTGAGAGCACTGCACTGTGGTCCTGAAGTGTTCATGGCCTGCCATGCCAACCTTCAGCCTTCCTGCAGCCTTCACTTCGCTTCTCACCTGGGGAGAGAAAAGTGCCCTGCAAACAATTAACACTCAAAATCCCCCAGTGAACTAGGGAAGAATTATTTCCTCATTTTTACCTGTCTGGAAAATGACACAGAAATTAATTGACTTCTTCAAGGTCACTCCAAGAGTCAGTGGGAGATTTGAAAATGGGACCCAGGAGTCCTGACTGCTGATCTTTTCTAACCACTAGATACCTAACTTCAATTTCTAGAGAACCCGCTCTTAGGCTTTACATTTTTGATTAAATATTCAAAAAAAATTGAAGCTTTAAAGGAAAAATAGTTCACTACAACTTTACCAAGTCATGTGTGACTGGGCACAGCCCCTCTGGGAACACAGGCACTCTTCAAGAAGAGCTGCTGAGTTCAATCCTCTGCCATACACATGAGGTCCCAGGCTCAATGCCAACAGACACAGGTACAGGTCTGGCTCCTGCCACCACAGGCAGCTCAGGGGGCTGCCAGAGCTCTGCTTGTCCACATCCAGAAGATGAGGTCCTGAACTGGAGCAGCAGCAAGCTGTGTCTACACTTCACGATGGGCTTTGGTTGTGTTATGTGTTCAAAAGTGTTTAAGCTGCTAAAGAGGAGCAACCAGAGCTTTGAGAGTAAAACATGAGTTCAGTGGGTGCATCCCCTGCTCTGAGTGCAGAAGCAGAGCAGTGAGTTGGCTCCTGGCTTAAAATCATCCTGTGAGGGCAGAAAGCACCTTCCACCAGGCTCCTCATCCCCTTCCCTGGGTTCCAACCTCATGGCCCTGAATGCCTGCCTGACCCATTTCTGATGTCATCTCATTTCTTCTCCCACCAGTGCAGAGACCCCCTCCCAGTACCCCCATGGCTCTGTCCTTGGGGCAGCCCAGCCCCACAGGTGCCCCATAGCAAGGACAATGAAGCAAGTGCAACCATCCCCTTCGTTTGCTCTTGCCTGCTCTGACCTCCCTGGAATCACCACCTCCAACCCTTCCATCACCATCCACATAACCTAGCCTAACAACTGGCCCAGCAGCCTGACTCACTGTTACCCTCTAGTGCTGGACCAGCTGGGAGACAGGCATCTCTCTGGAGAACTCAGTGCTCCTGGCAGGACTGGGTTGTCCTCTTCACTCCCAGACACCCAAAATTCAAGTCCTGGTCCCAGTGACTCATTGTAGGGTGCTGACTTTCAGCCCCTGCATGATTTGCTGAGCCACTTTCTCTGCTCTTACATCCCAGACAGGCAGATTTGTCACCCAGCTGTTGGTAGCTTGGACAAGCCCTTTGGTTCACTTGATTATGTGCCTGCTGCAGGTTTTGTCGTCCTTCTTTTTTACTTAAGCTCTCCCTGTCATCTTGAGTTTTGTTCTCCAGACCTCGTTTGCTGTGATTTCAATGGAGGAACCAGTAGCAGGTTTGCCCACGGAGAGGCTGATGGTGAAACGCCTGCCAGGAACAATTAGGGAAAACTTGTTCTGTTGGGAACTCCTAGTTTTATAGGGAAAGCACTGTTGGTGAAGGAGACCAGAGTTTGCTCCCAGTCTGCACCAGTAAGAGCTCAGACTCAGGAAGATGATGAAAACATTAAAGCCCTCTTGATTTTTTCCTGCAGTCTCTGAGAATATTGACATTGGTTTTCAAGAAACCAGGATTTTCCCTTTCTGTTGGGAAAAGAGGGGTTGTTTTAGAGCGGCTTTTGTAGACAGGGCTGAAGACAGCCCGTGGGGCTGGGAACAGTGTGCTGGGATCTGGCCAGGGTGGAGTGAGGAGCTTGAAAGGGGGATGGCTTTCCTGGGGAGAGCGGAGAAAAAGAATCCCTTGCAGCAGCAGCAGAACTCTAACTCTCCTCCCTCTCTGCTTCCAGAGGAAAAGGGTTAGCATTTTTCCCTAGCAGGATTTGTCAGTGTTGGGCACCCAAATTAGAAGCCTTCTTGCCCTAACCAGGCCACAGCCCTGAATGCCAATGATTCACCACTGGAAATACTGGTAAAGCTACTTTCCTTTTCACGGTTTTCCGTTTCTTTTCTTTCTTAATGAGTGCCGCCAATTCCTTATTTCACACATGCCAACACGGATTATAACTTGCTCCTCTGAAAAGAGGCCAGCAGCCACATCGGCCATGGGCTCGACGCTGTGTAATCAAGAGCTTTCTCTGGCTCCTGACACATTTGGACCTGTTTGTCTGATAAGCTGAGCTTGTTTATGGCCATGCATGAAACACAGCTTGTGGTTTTCTGTCCTAGTGCATCTTGTTTGACTGTATTTCAACTTCACTGAGTGTTCCCGTTGATAAAATAAACATTGGTACTCACATAAATCGTTTACCCTTTGAGATCCTGTGATAAAGCACAGGAAAAGTGTCTTGCCTGCACTAATGAACTGAGCAAAGCAAACATCCTGGACGATAGGTAAGGATCATTTGGAAATTTTATGGCCAGAAACAAAGTCTTTGAGTCTGAGCATTTGTGTACATACACCACAAAAACTCACCCCTGTATTTGTGCAATGTATCCAGCAATGCATTCTTGAGTAATGCGTGTGTTCCTGGAAAACATACGGGGCACTGTACACTTGTCTAAATGGAGGTGTATGGGGTTTTTTTGGGATCTGTGAGAATCTGAGGCATCCACACAAGTCTGGAAGGAAATGATGCAGGCCTACAGGCTCCCTCCCTCCTGGAGCAGCTGCTGAAAGCTGGGCAAGATAGCCCCGAGACCCTCCAGGGGTGTGAGATAGTGATGTGTTGTCAGCAGAGCTGAGCTCCCTGCATGGTATGAAGGGTGGAGCTCAGAGATGGAGACACAGCTGAATTACAGTGGCTGCAGGGTGGTGTTCAATGAGCAGTGGGTCCTGTCCATCCTGTCCATGAACCCCAGGGAATGATTCCTTTGGCCAGAAGAACGGCACCCTCGGCTGCATTAGGAGGGACTCTGCTTCCTGAGCACTGGCATCTTTTAATTTGTGAGCTGCTCCAGCCTGTCCCAGCCAGCACATGCCACTGATTCCTCTGGCATCTGCAGTGACAGACATGACAAAGGACTTAAAGGAAGCCCAAATCTGGATGACATCAAATTCCAGAGAGATGAAGGTCTCCATAGGTCCTTTATCATGTCAGCCAGCAGATATGTGTGCAGATACCCAACACATCCCAAGAGCACTGGGCACTCAGTTTGGAAACAGAGCTGAGCATCAAAATTGGAGTTCATCTCTCCTAACCAGACATTCATAATATAATTATATCTAACGTGGCTGCTCCCAGCTCCTTTTACCATAGGTGGTAGGAAATGTGCACTCCAAGGGCACGATTCATCTGCCCAGTTTTAGAAGTGTCCTCTAGAGAGATGAGAATAACCCCTCGGTTCTCCTGAGCACATTGACTAGAACTCTGCAGGGTCTAAATGTGCACATCAAGACAGAGTTAGTGTTTGCTTTTCCCTGTGGATACAGGCATTAATCAGAAGAATTGCATCTTCAGGACATAGTCCACCAATTCCTTTGATAGATACTCTCTGTGACTGGTAATTGTCTCATCTGAATTTCCCCGGCTCAGTTTATGTCCTGCTTCTCTTCTGCAGATTGAAGGATCCTTCAGCACAGCAGTGAGTCACATATTCTGATCTTCCCATTGATAAAATGAAGAGCTGGAGCTGCTCAAGGTTTTGACAGTTTGCTTAAAATCCTTGAGAACTGAGATAAGATATGGTTGAGCACATTGTTTCCGTCAATGAGGACAAATGGAGCAAATTATTAAGTAATTCCATGTTATGAGATAACTGCCTTAATAGCATCATCATGGTACAGCCATCTATGAGAAATCAGAGCAAAGCTATGTGCAAGCAACCCATGGATGGGAGAGTTTAACAGTATATCAAAGTGTCTGCGTCCAAAGAGAGTCAGAAGGACCAGAGAACTGGAGGGAGAATATCCAATGGATGTAGTCACAGAAATGCTGCTAGGATTTGCTGAGAACATGGAGAGAAGGGGAGCAACGATTCATTTTACTTTCATGTCTTGAGTTGTCTGGAAAATGGATTTGAGCTGCAAATTCAGAGACAACCTTCAGTTCTTTTTCATCATTTCTAGAGGAAGAAAAAGGACAGGATTGCTATTCAGAGGTCTTGATCCCACTGTAAGTTCTCCTGGTGGAACATGGATTTGCTGTGCCTCAGTTTCTCCACCTGCACAGAGAAGCTGCAGGATGCTACTGAGCATCTCAGCTGTGGGGGTCTACCTGGTCTAAGTCAGACCTCTGATGGTGTAAATCAATTCCTGTGGTACTTACTGACGGGGATTCTGGCCTGCAGCTTGCAAAGCAGCCAGACATTCCCATTCAACCTGAATCCCACCCCTGGGGCAAAATCCACTGCCAAATCTGTGAGCAGGAGAGGGACTTCCTTGCTGAAAGCATCACACCGTTACCCTGGAGGGTAAAAAAGAAAATAAGACCACATCCTGTCCTGTTTCTGGGCAGAGTTTAGTTGAATTTTAAACAGCCTCATTCTAGCCTCCCCCCGTGACAGCAAATGTCACTTGTAAAGTGTGTAATTTGTGCCTGCAGCCTCGTGTCACTCGGGTCACATGCAGACGTGTACTCCCTGCTGCTCCCTTCCCTGCTCTGACAGGATGCGGGTTCGGCAGCGCCTGACACCCCGGTGAGGCACCCACAGATCCGGGCTGTCTCCATGGCAAGGGTGGGATGATGGGTTTTGGGGAGGTCTGAATGTCCCCACTTCAACCATGGTGAGCCCAAATGTCCCCACTGCACCCATCGTGACCTCTGTGCATGCACGGCTAAGGGCTCTGCTGGCACCAGGTGTCTGCATCATCCACACCACCGGCTGCTGGGGCCTGTGAGCCTGCAGCTTCCACTGGGGGAGAGAGTTCCTGCTTTCCTTGGGCAGGTATCCCTTCTTTCGCCTCGGGTTCGTGTTCTCCCTGGCTGACAGACCGTTCCCCCTCCCTCGGCATCGCCGCGTTGGCAGCACACACGGTGCTCGCAGCACCCTCTTTCCCAGCCTGACCTCGCAGCCATCTCTTCTCCAGCTGGAAAGATGGCACTGCTGGTTGCTCTGCCTCCTGCAAACCCCACCTGTGCTGGGAGGGAGCTGCGAGACCCGTGGGAAGCCCTTGGCACCTCACGTCGTGGCCTATTACAACAGGAGACCCTTTGCAGGTCTTCAAGGCCGCACAGTGATGGTGCTGGGGTGGGCATCTGTGGTGCTCACTGTGCTGCACACTCCAGGGCATGCCCTGGTTCATCTCAGCATTAGGCAAGTGCTTCTTCTGTTGGAATTATTTAAACATCAAAGGGAAGCTCTAGTCTTCAACTGTTTGGTCTTTTCTCAGGGTGAAAACTCGCCAGAGTTGAATAACTTCATGGCTCCATCCAAGTAAAAAAGTGTTAAACGAGGGTTTCATCATTTTGGGAAGTGAAACTTGAGCTTCTGCAGTGAACCAGCTCAGCAGATGCCTTCTGAAGCCTGTTTGTAACCTAAGGAGGCACATGGCTCTGCTGGAGGCCAGGGAGACTCTGTGAGTGTGCCCTGATGAATGAGTCAGGAACCACCGGTGGGTGATCCTGTGGGGCAACTCAGTTACTGACTGAATTTCAAAGACAACATGAATGAAAGGCTCTGTGGCAGTCTCTAGAAACTCCTGCCTGGGCTAAGGCCCCATTTACCAACCAAAAATAATGCAACTGTACCCCTTTTAGAAGGCACTTCAAGATCTGCTCGTGCTAAGTATCTTAGAAAAGCTAAATTCTGCTATTTTTATTTATTCCAGTGTCAGAAACGTGTGCACACCTCGTAGCCAATGGATGCCACCACAGAGACCTGACGATTCCATCAGCCAAATGATGGAGTATCCATGGAGTAAAAAGGAGTATCCCTGCTTCCCTAGCTGTGCAGTGTGCATCCGGGGGAGGCTGAGCGACTCGCTCAAGGCTACCCTGCAATACGTGGATGAGGCAGGACTGATTTCAGTGCCACAGCCCTCGAGGCTGTGCCTGCACTGAAGATCAGGTTAGCAGAGCGAAGCAACCCTTGCAGAGGAGGTCCTGGTCCTGTCTTGTCTCCACGGCAGAGCTGTGGTCATGTGGGCAGTGAGCCTGCGGCCAGTGAGCTTCCTTCTGGAGCCCTCATAACAATATTTTATTCCTTTTTCAGCCCAGTCTAAGCTTCTGCATCCCTGCTGGAGCCCAGCCCATGCATGTAAATACCTGCGACAGAGAAAAAAGTTTCCTCTAAAATATTTTCAGGATCTAAAGCATTTCTTGTCTGTCGGTTTTTTCTACGCCCTCTTCTTTTAGGTGAGATGTGCACTTTGAACTTCCGTTGGGGAAGGAACAAAACGTTTCCGTTTGGAAGCCTGAAACCGGGTGAGGGACACCGGGCTTGCCCAGCCCCAGAGTGTGTGAACAGGGAAAGAGCCGGGTCCTCACCAGATCTAACGCCTGTCCTTAATTAGACACGCTTTAATCTGCGGTGATTAAGTAAATGGGAGCTCAGTGGTTAGAGGGAAGGTGCTCATTGTGAGTCATGTCCTTGGTGGCTCCGCCGTCGGTGCCAGCCCGAGGGCGGGAGGAGCGGATGCTCCTGCGTGCAGTCCTCAGGCAGCGCCGGGCTGAGCTGACAGAGCAGGCTGGAAAAGCTTGTCCTGTTGGGGGTTTGGTCAGGCATCAAGAGAGGGCTTCAATTTTCGGGCACGTCGACCTCATGCGTTCTGTGGAGGGCAGTGAAAAAGAGTTTTGTGTCCCAGAGCTGTGCTCTGCTGGCCCATCACTGAAACATTCACCAAACCTCGCAAATCCTCTGATAGATCTGCTCCTGCTCCCACTGAAAACATTTGACACCAGATCAGCTGAGATCAGATCGAGATTTGTAGAGGGAAACCAAGGTGCGGGTTTTTCTGTTTGAGGAAGTATTTTTCCTAAATAAAGCTTTTTCAAGCACTTTGCACTTTGTTATTGCATTGCTGAGCTCTTTCTTTAGAAACCAATGAGTTAAACAGGGACCCTCTTTGCAAGGTTTTTTTCCTCTTCCACTCTGTGCCATAGATCTGCTCTTCAATGGCTGCCACTCATAAATAAATCCTCCCTTTGTCCTCTCCTCCTTCAAGCCAACCCAAGGGAACTAGATGGCACTTTAGGAAGCCATTATTAAAGTGATGGTAAATACAAACCCTGACGGACAGCTGTGGTGTAGGAACAGATTGCCCAATTTTCTTAGAGCGATGGAGATGTGCGTGTCATTAATAAAACATCTTGTTGTATGGTTTTTAATTATTTTTCCCATCTCAGTGGAGATTGTTACCTCTGCTCACATGAAAGAGCAGGTAACTTGATGAAGCTTCTTGTAATAAGCATTGTTGGAGCCATCATCTGCCAGAGCATCTTGGTAATTAATGGTTTGTTTAAATTCCAGTGCATAATTGTCTTTGCGTTTTTGACTGTGGCTGTTGCTTGGATCCTAATGGGACATCTGCAGGGAAAACTGGAGGGCAGTGGGGGTTTAATTAATCACAAATGCTCATCAGCCAGGTGAGCTTCAGCAGTGTCACATCCCAGAGGTGCCACTTGGAGAACGGCTGCCGTGGCTCAAGGAAACAAGACAGGACATCTTTGCTGGGCATCTGGGCTGGGATCTTCCAACAATTTACAGTGCCATGGATTCAGGAATAGGACTAAACACCTGAGCTAAGATCAGTGGGATTTTTTTCTGGCTTCTGGATTGGCTTCTCCAAACACTAAGCACCATCCTGTGTGACAGCACAAGGTGCCTGTACAGGAAGGGCCAGAAGATATGATTCTACTAAATATTTTCTGGACCAGCTGGCATCTTGCTCTTTCAGCCCTCATTCCAGCTAGGACTGGGCCCCAAACCACTGCCCTCACTGGGCTCTTTCTCCTCTACAGAACAGCATGAGAAGACCTTTGTCCCTTGTCCTTGCTGCAGTCCTGCAAATTATTTGCACCCTGTTTCACCTGATTCTATTGAGAGACCTGAAATACCCGGTCCTGTGTTCCCACTCCCAGCTCTGATGCTTGGTGAAGTAAATAAGTGTAGACATAAAAAAAGTGCTTCTGGGCCTTGTAAATGTGGAAGAGATTTTGAAAACATGATCCATGCACAGCTTGAAATTCTTAGAACATGTGGAAAAGAAGTATCCTGCTAGAACAAAAAATAAAATATGATAGTGACATACATCTCTGGAGATGCAAATCCTGAGGAGAGGAAATGGACCAGGGGGTCTGCTCACACTGCTTTGAGGCCAAAGGGTCATGGCATTAGCTGTGTCAGGACTGTCACTTTGCAGCCAGTAAAGCATTTAGTACAATTGCAATTTGACAAGTCCTGAAGTGCAAAGCTAATTTCAGTTAATGACAGTTGCTAGATGGGTGCACATCCTCACCGAAGAGGTTAACGCTGTTAGCAGAGCAATAAAAGCATCGCTGGAAACCTCACCCTCTCCGTGCCTAGAGAGTAAACAGTGAGAAATTCCTCCTTGGAAGGCAGCTGTTCCACAGGAGGCAATGGCCAGAGCTGGGATCTCAAACAGTAAATAGAGGTTCGGATACTTCAGTCACTTAACGACCCGTAAGAGCTTTCATGGTTCTCTGCTGTTGCCAGTTCTCATGCTTTAGGACAGAAAGAATCCTGGTATCAGGAAGGGATCTCTCCTCCACTGCCACAGGTCCCCACCGGTGACCAAGGACAAGGTGCCTCATGTAAAACTTCCCTCTGAAACACCCGCTACCAATTCCTGCCAGGTATTTAATTTCTCAGCCAAAATGTTGAGTAGCTGCTAATTCCAACATGACGAGTGAGCGGCTTGGAATCATATTGTTGATTATTTTTGGGAAGCCCCCTGTTACTGTGGTGACAGCCTAGAAGGAGTGAGTTTGCTATCTTAAATGCCTTTGGGCACTTCTCTGTGTGAAAATGTGCTGTGTTCCCAGCTCCCCTGGTATCCAGCTGTGGCCCTGAGCCAGTGGAGCAGCACAAAATGATTCCAGGTGATGACTGGGAAGAGGGTGAGCATCACCAATGGTGACTGTGGGGGAGCATCTCACCTCACAGGATAGAGGTGTACAAAATACGCAGCTTGTCAGAGCTGCTTGCATCACCTTCTTGGGGTTGTTCCCAGGGAAAATTGAGCTCTGGACATGTTGGGATGGTGGGAACTCAAAGAGGTTCTCTCTTCCCAAGGTCTTGTTCTTTGAGAGATCATCAAGCAAGAGTCCCTTTTGTGAGTTATCGTGGGGGAGTCAACTTTCAGAACAAGGCCTAAATTTATCTGCTTTTGAGTCACAGAATCCTAGAACAATTTAGGTTTGAAGGAACCTTAAAGATCATGTCATTCCAACCCCCCTGCCATGGGCAGGGATATCTTCCAGTAGACCAGGCTGCTCAGAGCCCCATCCAGCCTGGCCTTGGACTTTTCCAGGGATGGCAGGGAACAGCAGCATCTCTCTCCCTCTCAGGCACCCGTGGCTTCTCTCTTGTATTAACTGTCATTCTCCTCCTGTTTCTGCAAACACTGTAATTCGAAAATAGAAAAAGGAGAAGAATGAAACAAAACAACTGCTTCAAAAGCCCCGCAAAAAAAAAAAAAAAAACACACCCATAAAAAAAAACAAAAAAAAAAAAAAAAAAAAAAAAAAAAAAAAAAAAAAAAAGGAACCTAAGATATAATTATGCCTCTAGGATGATATTTTCCTCTGGAAAAATACTAAACATGTTCATGTGATGTTCTGGTGTACAAGTATCTGCAGCACGTCTCCCTCTTGCTCTGTCTCTTCCTCCCTCTCTCTTGCTCTGTGTTCCAGGAGCTGCCAGCACGTTCTGCAGACAAGACAGACCCAGGGACAGCTCAGATGTGAACCTGCAGCACTGCTGGGCTCGGATCCAGGGATCACTCCACAAACATCGCTCCGCGAAACCCACGGAACTGAACGTGCTCACAGCATTAAAAAAAAAAAAAAAAAAAAAACCAAACAAAAAACGTTTTGAACCCTCATTTCTCCCTAATTTCCGTCTCATTTCTGAGAAGCTTTGATGGAACAGAGGCACTAAAGGGCTCCGAGGTGTTGAGCCATCCCCGACCCGTTTCCCCCGAAGGCGGCCAAGCTCACGGAGCAAGGCAGGAGCAATTCCTTGCGGGATGGTGGACGGATGCGAGCCCAGGGGTTGGATTTGCGGGACAGAGCACCACGGTTTAAGTGAGGTCTAAGAGAATATAGGCCACAGGAGCTTCTGCGGCTCGGTGGCACATGAGCCGACGAACAATCCCCCCTGGCCCCTGCTCTCTTCCCCCGCCGGATCGAGGCCGCTGCTAATTGTGCTGTCAGAGCTTTGCGGGAAATTCCCTCCGCCGTCCTAGGAGGCTTCTCCTGACGCTCCTGGGGTTAAAGGATCCCGGGCTTAATTTATTCACTGTTTTCAGACCCGGGACCTGCGCTTTGCCTTTCACTTGTCCCCTGAGAGAGGCTTGCAGTAGCTGAAATTCAAACCCTGCAGCAAATCACCATGTTTTGCACTAATTTAACGCGAAGCTTCGGGTACTTAAACATTTCTCCAGTCTTTGAGCACAAAAGTGGCCTTTTTTTCCCTTTGCCACCATCCCCTCTGTTATTCAAACCTCGTTCCAAAAAAAAAAAAATAAAAAAAAATTGAAGAATGAGCCATGCTGTTTGTTCCTTTCTGGCACATTTCATATATTAAGAGCAGTTTTTCCACCATGTTGCAGAAAAAGACTCATCACTGGGCACAGTCCTTAGCAGGTTCTTGAGAACCCAAGCTGGATTTAAGGCTGGTGAGAAAACTTGGAAGGAGATTTATGTCCCAAAAAAACAGAGTTTGAGCGTGGGATGTTTGCAAATCCCAGTTTTGGGGACCTGATCATGGCTCTGATGCTGCCCTGTGGGGTGAAACCTCAGCACAGGAGGCTCGAGTCCTCCACAAGGGTTAGATGACCCCATAAGGATGCAGCCTTTGTATAAAGCCCTTTTTTTCTGTTAAAAACTGAAGCCTCAGATCTATCACAACACTTCTGAGGCATCATTTTCTTTTAGGTAGCTCTTAACCTGTCAGAAAAAGAGATGAAAAAAGAGCAGACCTTTTCCCAAATAGGGGGTAGCTCAGTGAGAAGTCAGAGCCGAAAAAAATGGAGATGCCAATAAAAAATAGGAAAAGGAGTGTTTTCATCTTTTTAAAAGTATTTTTTTCTACCTGTTATTTTGAAAAGGTGCTCAAAATCAACCAAAGGCTCTTCCTTCCAGCTGCAAAGGTGTCGTCCTAAATTAAAGCTCCCATGAAAATTCAAGCTGCCTTGTCCTCATCAGGGTTTTAAATTGAATTAGTCAACTGAATTAGGAATGCTCTTTGCTTTTCTGTGTTTGGTAGTGGCTGATAAGCCTGCAGCTGCAGAGAAGCCTGGGTTTGATCCCAGCTGCTGCCTGGACCTGTGTGTGGAATTGGTTAACCATGTGCGGGAGAGCCCTCCTGAGCCAGGCCCATATTTCCTCCATAAATGATACTTGTGACAAATACCTGGTGTCATTGATATTCCATTAGTTTCCTTCAGTGAAAGATCAGACAGCTTTAAAAAGCCAATAAATTCCCACAGATTGTCTCTGAAAGGGAGAGAAAAAAGATTCCTTGGCAGGCCACGCACCATTAAGCCCAAGCAGTGAGCAGTGTTTTATGGTTAGCAGGGCTGAGGTCACTACCTCTGGATGGTGCAATTAAGATTCACTGAAGCTACCAAAACCCCACTGTTCTTCAGGTGCTGGGGCAAAGACACCTTGTTCAGACAGCAGCACCCTCAGCTTGGAGGAGGGATGCTCTACACTGCTGCAGCTCCAGGCTGGGCTGGCTCTGGGAGCACCTCCCAGTGCTTAGAGGTACAAACCAGCACAGATCCCACTTTAAAAAAAAAAAAAAAACAAACCACCAACAAAAAAACCTTTATGAAGATCCTTTATGAAGATCCAGGGAAACGTCTTTGAAGCCAGAGATTCTCCTTGCCTTGCGGACTAGAGACCATTTTCAAAAGGGGTTTTGGAGTGTTGTTAAAACTCTGCAGCTGACAATGTGCCCACCTTGTGGTCACCACATCTGTGTCACTCCAGAAAATGTCTCCAAGCCATGTGGCTTGCTTTTTTTGTATGCAGACAATCCGCATGTGCAGTATGAAATGGCAGCAGCTTCCTCATTGCCCAGCGTGCTCAGGAAATCTGGATATTGTCAGGTTTTGGGTGCCATTTCCTGACATTTGGGTGTCCTTCCATCCATCTGTCTGTTGAAATGATTTCCCCAGATCTTGCTCTAGCTGCAATCCTTCGGCAAGTCCTTTGTTCCCACTATTCTTTTTATGCCTGAAAAATTATGTTATTCATGCACAAAAATATCTTTTAGCCATTTGCACCCAGACTTTGAATTTCAAGAGCCATTGATTAGGCTTTTGGGGGGGGAGGTTGTTGATTTTTTTTTTTTAATATACTTTTCTACAGGTAAACCAAATCTTTTTAGCTAAATACCAGGATAAGTGAATATGCAGAATTTTTCTTTCTCCAAACGCATGCTTTGATGAATGACTCATTCCCTTTGTTACAGGAGAATTGTTGGAGCTCTGGTGTTTTCAGGCTCTGAGCAAGGCAAGGTTGGGAGGAGGAGTTATTGTCTTTTATTAGACTAGATGATATAGTTGGAAAAAAATCAGGCAGGATTTCAGGCATGTGATCCTTTCCTTCAGGTTTGGAGCTGCTTTTGCTGCCTTCAAGCTGACTGTAAGTTAAAAACAATCATTGCAATATTTGACTGGGTCGAGCCAAAGTCAGTTCAGTTGTCCTCAGCTTTTCCTCCTGACCTGGGAAAAGAGTCCTGGAGTTCTGTGCCAGCATCACCTCATGCTAAAGCTCCTTATCATTTCACCCATTAAGTGATAGCAGCCCCTTTGAACATATTTACCCACACGTCTGTTTGGCTTCCAGTTGCTCCTTCATACCTGATAAATAAAATCAATTGGAGATAATGAATGGCATTTCTGCCTTCTTCCTCCCGACGTTTGGATGGAAAGCCAGCCTTCAGGTAATTCCAGTCCCACACAACATTTGCACAGGAGGAAAAGGAGGGAGGGGCAGATGTTGTAATTTGAAACTTCTCTCTGAAATAATTTGGGGAGGGGGCGGAAAAAATCCCCAAGTTGACAAACCTCTGAGTAAAACTATTGAGGATTCTCCCTCTCACAGCAGATCCTGGGGCTGGAAAACTTTTCCATCTGGGGATGGATCAGCATGATGAGGAAACACCCTGAGGTTGGGGTTGGAGTAGGCTGTGGCTGGGCGAGTGGAAGCCAAGCTTTTTGCACATCCCTGGCTGCCAGGAGGAAAACTTTCAGCCCCCAACATGATACCCCACTAACACGAGGCCGTGGGTGATGCTGCACCCAGGCAAGGTGCTGATGATGGATTTTGGGGGAAATAACCAAGCAGACCCTCCAAACCCTTCGGGTTTGCACAGGTGCTGGTGTTTTTCTGGCGAGGTGTCTGCTCTGGGCCAAGCCAGGCGCTGCCTGTTTGTTTCAGCCTGGCTGGGTGTGGGAACACTTTCCTCCCCCTCTCCCACTGCATCTGACTCAGAAAATGTTTGAAAATCCCAGGTTTCTGCCGTCTCCTGCCTCTCCCACTCTGGGTAACAGGAGGCTGAAGGAGAAGCAAACAAAGGCATCCTTATGCTCTGGAGAGCTGATGGGTCATGAAGCAGCAACTCCTCCTCTTCTCCTGCTGCCCTCCCGGGAATCTGGCCTCCCTATTGTCTGCAGCCGTTCCAGGCACGTTAAAGGCCTCCTTGGCGTGGCTGTCACATCCAAGCCAGGGCTGGGGCCGAGAGAGGGCTGTTTTTATCAATTATCCAAGCTGCAGAACACGTCTGAGCCCTTTGCTGTGCCCGTGGTCCGTGTGTTCGCTGCTGGGCTTTGATGGGTGAAGAGGTTACAAAGCCAGGGAAAAAGGCACAGCAGGCATCTCATTACCCTGCTCATCTGCACTTGTGTGCTCACTCCTGTCTCAAAATCATCTTGCAAGTTTGTTGGAGGCAGGGTTTCCCTTCCTCTAGTGTTTGTGTAGCAGCGAGCGCTGCAGGACCCTGCTCTGTGTGCAGGAAGCATCATTCTAACTGAAACAGTGCCACTGTACAGCTGTGAGTCCAAGGGACGGGGGATGGCAGCTGGTTTATTTCCAAAATCCACTGCCAAAGCAGGGACCAGATCTGACCTCATCACGGTCTGCAGCTTCCTCACAAGGAGAAGAGGAGAGACAGGCACTGATCTCTTTTCTGACCAGAGACAGGACCTGAGGGAATGGCCTGAAGCTGGATAGAGCGAGCTTTAGGTTGGATATTAGGAAAAGGTTCTTCTCCCAGAGGGTGTTGGGCACTGAAAAGGTTCCCCAGGGAAATGGTCACAGCACCAAGCCAGATGAGACTGGGTTTAAATAAAGGGAAAGACAACTGAGGATCCCCACAAGGCAGAGCAAATCTGGGATTCCTTTTCTCTGCCTCTCAGGACTCCCATCTGCAAGCAGGGATCAACCCCTTGCTATTTTGCTTTTTCATTTTCAAATAGTGTCTCCAATGCATGAGGAGCTGCATCAAGGTCCTGCTGCAGCACTGGGGTGTCATAAGAACACAGGGAAAATTCACAGCCTCTAGGTAGAGTCCCTGTGCACGTTCAGGTTGGCACCTGGGAGAGATGAGGAGAAGCATTTCTAAGAGATCTCCTGGGGAGGTTTTTGAAAGCGTTTTCATGCCCATGACCTTGTCAGTAGAGCTTCCGAACCCTGTGATGGCCAGCAAACCTTCATCCCTGTGCAGTGTCCTCATCTTCTTTATATAAACTCAGGCCCCAGGCGAGGGCAGTCGGCCAAGCAAACACACACAAATTCCTTCCTTCCCTGCTTCCACCCTGCACTCTGCTCAATGCATGGGCCCAACATGGGGCCTTGGAGAGAAAGGTCAGGACCATTTGGTGTCCTCTTACTTTGGCTAGTGAAAGGGTGTCTCTGGCTGTGCAGCCTTCTAAAAATAAGCCAGGCTTGCAGAGAGGTTTTGCTCTCCACTACACACAGGAATAAAAGGATAGGAGAGGTAGGAAAGGTGTCGGACGAGGGAGGTGTCCAAAAGCGCTGCCACACCGCTTCCCTCCAAGCCACACATATGCTTCCTCCTTTGTGCGAGCATCCTGCATGCTGAGAGAGGGGCAGAGAGGCAAGGAGAGGCCTCAGAAAGCCTCTCTTGCCACTGGCATGGAATGCAGACCCGCTGGAGGGGTCACAAAGGGACCCGTGCCCTGGTGAGCAGGCTGGCAGCAGGGTCTGGGGACACGGGCACGATGCCTGTGGAGTGGGCATGGTGCCACCACGGCTGCAGTGGGGACACGGAGCAGTGCCAGCCTGCTGAGAGGGGCTTCGAGTGGCCGCAGTTTGGGGGAGACCTCCTGTGAGAGAACCACGGGCTGGTCAGAGCAGTCACAGCTCCTGCACAGGGGAGCTGCTGGGTCGGGATAGATCCGGGGAAGATCCAGGGTGTAATCCTTTGGGAACAGGTCTGCCTGCCAGAGGCAGCCCCCGGGACAGGTCACCAAGGGAGATTTTAGGGCTTTAACTCCTTCAGGACTTTGAGGGGTCCAACAGCACAGGGCAGTTTGCAGAGGTGGCCACAGCACTGATACCTCAGGTCCTGGCGAGGATCTCCCACCACCAGAGCTGGCCAGTATAAACCAGTTCACTCCAGTGTTCATCTTCATCACTTTTTTCTTCCTTTGGCTTACCATGCAAATATGTCCTGTGACAGCATTTCTGCCGTGATTTTGAATACTGAATCCAGCTTGATGTTCTATGAAAGGCATTTCTCACTTGACTTTTCCCAGGCAATCCTGCCTCGACCAACTAATTGCTCATCTAAGCAAGCCCACAAAGTGTGACAAAGTCAGCAAGAGAAGGCAGAAAAATGTGCCAGAAAACTGTGGATTTACCCTGGCTTTCAAAATCAGGAGAGTGTTTCCATCACGTATATAGAGAGCTTGGAAGTTTTCATCCTGAATGCTGCATGTGGATCCCCTGGGTAGAAGGAGGGGGATTTCAACCCAAACGAGTGTGAAGAAGGTCAGAGGCATGGAGAGCCAACCCTAGGAAAAGGAACTAAATCCTCCTGGTGTTGTAGATGGATTTTAGCCATTATATGAGCAGTATTATATTTTATGGCTGCCTAAAACAGCTGATCGTGGGATTTGAGAAATCACTGGCCATATATTCTACACTGTAATCAGGAATTAATCTGGCCAACTGCCCACAGTTCTGTGATTGCATCTCTCCAAAGAGCCTTATAGTATTCCTTGAGGTCTGGCTGTATGGCAAACACAGGGAGCAGTCATCAGTCTCTGACAAAGCAGAGCAAGAGACGGTGATGATAAATAAAGTGGAGGTCAATCCAATTTCCTGTGATGGGCCATTTGTGAGAGGGAAGGGGTTTGTCCGTGTGAGAACCACCTGACATTGTCCAGGCAACCACCCTGTTAACCATCCCCTCCTTCAACAGGTAAGGGTGTCGACGTGCCTATCCAAACCCAGCCGGGATTTTACATCCACAATGCAATTCCAGCTCAGGAGCCGTGCAAGTAAATGTCAGGAACGCATAGTGATGGCCCTCTGGATGTGTGTAAGCCAAAAGCTGGGGAAAACTGGTTTATGGGAGAGGAAACTGAGAGCTCTTCACTCGGCTCCTTCTGGGTAACTGCTGTGCTGTAGATCAAAGCTGCCCGACAGCACAGAGGCGCAGGCAGCACTGGTGCTCACTCTGGAGGACAATTCATCCAGCCTGGCTGAGCTGAAGAGTAATAAAAAATAAAAGCCTTGGTGATAACCTGGGAAGGTTGCTGTTTCCCCAGGAAAACAAAGGATTTTGCTAAAAACCTTCTAGTCCCCCCGTTTTTGACACGAATCACCGGGAAAGGCACCGTGCTGGGCTGTAATTGCAGCTCTCCTCCCAGCTCTGAGCTTGGGCCACTCGTTCTGCCTTTCACTGTCTCCTCTCTGTAAGACAGGGAGATCCATTCATGGCTTTAAGCTGAAAGGGGGTAGATTTAAATTGGATATGAGAAAGGAGTTCTTCCCTGTGAGGGTGGTGAGGCACTGGAACACATTGCTGAGGGAATTTGTTGAAGCCCCGTCCCTGGGAGTGTTCAAGGCCAGGCTGGCTGGGGCTTGGAGCAACCTGGGTCAGTGAAAGTGTCCGTGATCATGGCAGGGGGTGGAACTGGATGATCTTTAAGGTCCCTTCCAACCCAAACCGTTCCGTGATTCTATGATTCTGTGAATCATACTTACAAAACATTGCAGGGTTCTTCAACAAGCATTTGACAACCACAGAATGATCTTATTAAATGTGAGTGTTGGCTTGACTTGGATGATGTCCTAACCAACATTCATCTCCCAAACAAAACTGAGGGGAGCCAGCTACTCTCCAGGCTATAAACAATAACTGTGGTGGGCAGGAAATAATGCAGGTAACACTTCCAATTCACAGCTCAGCCATCACTTAGAAAACACCCTTGGTCACAACCAAACAAAGCTCCCAAAAGCTGATTTGATTCCTCTTAACTCCTCAGCCCCTACGTGTTGCTGGAAACCCATTTGTGTTGTGCTCTGCAGAGAGGGGGGAAAGGCAGCCAAGGGAAGCAGTACAAAATCTGCCTCTGGAGGTTCATTTCACAGGGAGCTGCAGAGACTTTCACACACATATAGAAACTTATTAATAATAAACAGAGTTGTCTGGAACATTCCTACGTCCCGGGTAGGGGTTAGTGCTTCCAAGTCAGGGAAATCTAGCAGATGAGCAAGGAGGGACTGCAAGGATAAACAGGAATGTTGGTGAAGGGCTGTACCCAGAGGCTTGAATCTCTGGAGGAGGGGATGGGGAATTGCCTGCCCCTGATTCAGGAGAGCCAGCCTAGAGATCAGAGCCAACAAAGGCTGTTATTGCTGGCAAGAGCAATGAAATTAAAGAGATGTTTCACTATCCATCATCAGGTGTGTCAGTTTTCAACACTTAACGGCTGCAAGTTAAAGCCCTTCTCAGCTGCATTTCCAGTCATTGGCTTTTAATTTCGGGCACAAAGGAGGGAATTACACTGGAAGTACTGCGGGTGAGATTTCCTCCCTCCTGCCACACATCTCCGTGGCAATGCATCAGTGATGAGACTTCATGGGCAACGTCTTCCTTGCCAAAGCAATATAATGAATTCAGTTCTTTACCTGGCTGCTTGTCCAAAATCGCTCTGGGGTAATGGGACGGAGGCTATGCCAGTCCTTTCCTCTGATATGTGGCAGCCAAATGCCACACGCCAGATCACATCATCACCCCTCCTTGCAGAGCTGGGGCGTCTGAGGGGCAGGGAACTGTACTGAGATGTCACCAGGAGTCTGTGGCCTGTGCTCAGCCCCTGCAGGTGTGGTGCCAGGCTTTCCTTTGGCATCCCAGGCTGAGGAACACATCCATGGGGCACACGTCAGCTCAGCTCAGCTCAGTCCAAGCGGTGCTGAGGAAACCCTGCTGCAGCCTTTGCCGTAGGCTCAGCCCCCGAGTGAGGAAACAAACACAACCACACAGAGGGTGAGAGCAGCAGCGTATGGAGCATAGGAGGACTGAAGAAAAGAGCCCCTCCACTTGCACAGCCATATGAATGTGTGTCAGAGAGAGATACAGGCTCCTTTTTGGCATTTGTCAGACAACAGCAGTTTTTCAAGGCAGCATCATATGGATTTTCCTTTTATAACCATCTCTCTCGTGGAAATCCCCATTGGTCCCTGCTATTCCAGCAAAGGAGAGTGTCTAATTCAGCTCATTTTCCCCCAGGAAGATCCAGCTGATTATGCAATAGCAATGTGTACCAGCACATTAATGGCGCTTGGCACCTTCCTGGGCTGCACGGGAGGCAGGGGATATTGCTGTCATTATGGAATTAGTCATGCTGGAAACACCGCGGGGTTTGTTTAATCCAAGGAGAAAAGAAAAAGAATTGATGGGGTGGGGTGAACAGAGGCAACAACAGCAGCTTTCTGAGCCAGACACAGAGGAAGCCAGGGCAGGACCTGGCACCTTTGCCAACAAGGGGGTGTCCCAGCAGCTCCCCGTGTTCCGGGTGCCTGGGGGTGTCCATGGGTTTCAACCAGCTGCAGGCTGCTGGTTTGGGGATTTTTCACCGTGCAGGACCCCAAGAGCTGTCTGGCTGGGTTTTAGCAGGTATAAAACAGTCAGGTCACTGCAGATCTCCCTGGGAGGAGTGGTCTGGAGGGAAAGGCCCTGCCTTGCATTTGCTGACCGAGGGCACACACAGGTTTCTGGAGAACCTGTGGTCACACACTGGGAATGCTCTTCTGTTGATGAGGAGAGAAGGGTCCAGGCCAGTGCTCCCTGCTCTGCTGCTCTCCAGCTTTCATTGCAACACTGCTCCACAGTCTGGCACTCTGCAGGTCCCCTCTTCCTCCCCAGGCCTTTCTGGGGCCAGGCACCATGGTCACACACTTCCCCTCGCATCCTCTCCTCTGGAAATACGGGCACAGCCTGAGGTGATCGGCCCAGTGACCTGGTCCTGACCACCTCCTGTGAAGGTGAGCTGTATTGGCTGCAGGTGCCCCATGAGGTGCATCCAACTCCTTCTGACCACTCAGGAGACACCTCTGCAGGTGAGCTTGCAGCAGCTGAGACTCACTGTCACTCTGCTGGCTCTTCATCCCACCTGGGCTTCAGGCACCTCTGTTTCACAGCTGCAGTTGTGTGCAAGCCCTCCCCATGCCACCGGCTGCGTGCTCAGTGCCAAGGCACAGCTGGGATCGTGCCAGCTGGAGATTATCTGCCTCCAATCTCCTCCTCCCAAGCCAAGATTTAATGGTTTTGCAGCAAACTCAGTGGCTGCTTGTCCCCCACCTGTGCCTGCAAAAGTGCTGCTTAGATTTCATGTGCTGTCAAGGGCCTTCAGAGGCTGCCAGCTGAGCTGCCCCTCACAGGGCCAGGAGAGGATTGGTCTGGACTGAATTAATGCACAGACAGGTCCCTAAAGCTGCTGCGAGCCACGCAGCCCACAGGAAACACTGCCACATGCAATGCCTTAGGGAACCAGGCCAGAAGACTTGGCCTAAGGAGAATGGATGTCTGTTCCTCCTTCAGCCAGCTGCCCACGCTGTATCACCTCCCATGAGCTGGGTGCAAGGTCCTGACAAGGGACGTTTTCTACCAGCTGCTTCTCGTGCCACAAGAAAACGTCTGCAGCAAGCCTGGCTGTGTGGTGGAACGTGTCCCCCTCTCTCTTTTTTGAGGGACGTGGAGCAGAGCTCCCATCTGCAGCCTCCATCCCTCACTCGTGGTGAGGGGGAAGCAAGACATGGTGGGGATGTGCTCTCCCTGCTGGGTACTGCTAATTAACATAAGAAACAGTACCAGAGGCTATGAGGCATCGAACCAGAGTGTAATTAGCTACATGGGATTTGCTAAGTGTCTCAGCAGTCCGGACAACAAGCAGGGAACCTCAGGGCCAGCCTCTGTCAAGGAGCTGCTGTATGACAGCAGAGCCCCCTGAGGATCACTCAGTTCTGCCCTGGGTCATTCTGTGCCTGGTCCAAGGCTGTGTTGGGATGTGTGGAATGGCCAAGTCCCTGCTCCCTGCCCCAGGTTGCCAACAGCACAGACATCTCTCTCCTCCTCGCTGCAGCTTATTTAATATTTATGCACCCAAGTGCTTGGGAATATTCTAACAGTTCATATGCTCAAAAGTCCAGAGCTCTGCTGAGATATTTTGCTGCCTGTGTTTCCTTTCCCTCCTTTTCTCCTTTGCACTTGGGTCTGAAAAGGTGTTGTCCCTGGGTCAGTCAGCTCTCCTGCCTGGGGGTGGGAGCAGGCTCCCCAGCTGGTGTCGGGGTGTCTCCTTGTCATCTCCACCTGCTTCTCCCAGACACAGAGGGAGGAATGCCCTGGTGGGATTTCATTATCTCAACTCCCTTTGCCAGACCATGGAGATCTCATGAATGCCAAGAAGAGGGTGTCCAAAAGATGCCAGGTGAATCACACCTCCAGAAGCACCTGACCTTGCCCGCTGAGCACCCAGTGGCATCCACGGGTGTCCACAGTCAGACCCAGGCAGGTTGTCACACCCCTCAGGACCTTAGGGACTGTGAGCCCAAGGTAGAAAATATTTTATGCTGCTTCTGGTCTCCATGGTCACCTTGTAATGGGCTGGATTTAAATGTGCTTGGCTTAATCTATCCTTTCCTGGAGTAATAAACCCACCCACTCGAATCTCTAAAGGCTTTGGAAGCCACAGACAAAGGGATCTATCCTCAAGAGGCTAAACCAGAGGCCGTAGGATACCTCCTCTTTTGGGTTAGCCAAAAGGGGACAAAAATAGCCTCAATCCCACCGGAAGCCTGAACCTGGGTTGTGATTCATGCCCTGGCTGGCTGCCCACGAGGTTCGCACAGGAATTTGTGAGTGGAGCTGTCGGGTTTCTGGCCCCAGCTACTCTGAGTGCCTGCAGGAAGGATGAACCCTTCCCAAAACATGCCAAGGCTTGGAAAGGAGCATCACATCATGCCTGGCAGGAGGAACCTGCTCCAAACATAATGCAGCTTCTGTTCAAGGCTCCCTTTTCTATTTTTACATGTGTGGAATGGTGTAAAATGTGCTTTTTTATTTTGCTTTTAAAGAAACACCACATGCAATGAAACACAGAGCAAAAGGACTGAAGCCACGCTGGAAAAGGTGGATGGGGAGAGAGAAAACAAGGCAGCAACGAAAAATCTGTCACCTGCTGATGATGTTAGACGAGATGTTTGGTCCTGTTGCTGTGCTGTGTGTGCTCTCCTGCTTCCAGTCTGGCAGGCCTTGCCTGTCCTCCAGGAAAAAGGAGTCCAAATGACTCACAGGAGTAGTGCTGACCCATTGAGCAACACCAGGGGCTGCATGGCGAGGATCTGGGGTGAGTGGGACAAACCCTGTGACAGCTTTAGGACTGAAATAATTGTCTTTCCCAGGGCTTCTCACCTGGAAGCCCTTTCCCAGGACTTTTTGCACTGATTTTAGGCATCTTCTTCCCTACCCTAATGGAAGAGAAACAGATCTGTATGGCCAGGGATCAAGAAAACCCCAAACGAGGGAGAAAAATATTATATTCACTTGCTTAATATTTGATAAAATCCAGTTCTGTCTAAGCCCAGGGTGATTTGATTTAACCACGGTGCACAGGGAGATTTTTTACATGACTTTGCAGACAGAGGCTGAGTCTCTCGGGTCATGCTGTTATCTCATGAGCAATCATTCTTGTCCATGCTGGGGTAAATGAGAAAAAGTTTGGGATGAAGGAAGGGGCTCCAGGTGCAAGGGAACCCCCAGGGATGGTTTTGAATGGCAGCTGATTGCCTGCATAGAGATTTGCCTATAGGGTGAGACATAAGTGCTCATCTCCTTTGCACCCAGGGTGGGAGATTCTTTAATCGTCCACCTCACATCCCCCCAAAAATTAATAAAAAAATCTCCTCGGGCAGGAAAGCTTCATCTTTTCCCCATTCCCTGTGCTTGCAGTAAATAAAAGCTGTTCCCTGCTGCTCCTCTCACCTCCCTGATCTCTGGTGTTTCTCAACCCTGGCCTCACCCCAGAGTTCTGCAGCTGAAAGCAAAGAAGGTGGGATGGAGCTTTCTGCAGGACAGAGGAAGACAGCACATGTGGCTGGGGTGGGATCACTTTCCAGCTGGAGGCACAGCATTGGGGCCCCTGTGTGGGCTCTCATCTCTCAAACCTTCTTGGCTTCTTCTCTTTTTGGGAGAGAGGAGCTTCCACCTCCCTCTGGAGGGTGAGATCTCGCCTGAGGTGACGGTCGCCCAAATGTGGGCAGGACTGTGCCTTGGCATTTTGGTAATGAATGGACTGAGTGACTGCAAATCCAGTCAGTTCTAACCTCAGCAAGGTCTGTGGGTCTCTGCTCTGCCCTTGGCACGGGGAATTGAGGAGCAGGGACTGGTCAACAGTTACAGCTTCATTTTACTGAGGATGATGCTGTAGCTCACTGCGTTAGTCTAACACCAGGAGAGTCCTGGGAGAGCCTTTTGATCTTGGCTTTTAAGGGCTTTTGTCTCCATCCTAAAGACACATCTGCTGTGTCTGTGTCACCTAACCAAGACCTGGGGTGGTTATCTTGGTCATCTGTGGGTGACCAAGACACACACTGGGTGCCTGTGATCATCCAGAGCCTGATCCACAGCACGTGTGCTGTCCCAGAACAGTTAATTCTCCCACAGGAGGTGCCCAGCGTCACTCCCAACGTGCAGGCAGATCACTGCAGCCCTGTTTAGGACAGTCATGTCATTTAGGAAGTCACTGACTTCCTGCAGGAAGGTCAGTCAGGAAAAAATGTGGGGTACAGACTCACCTCTACATGGGAAAACAGCGTTGTTCCCAAAGTGAGGCAAGGACATCGTCCTCCTACAGAATTGCCTGGGTTTTGAGAGTAGATGGGTGTTTTGGGAACTACGATCCAAGGCAAAAATAAGCTGGAAAAAACAACCTGGGAGCCAAGCCCAGGGGAGTCCCTTAGTGTCTCCTTAGCCTCCTGAATGCTGTGTCCAGGCTGCCCAGAAATGCGCAGAAAATTTCTCCTCTGGATTAAGCACCAACCATAAAACCCCTGGCAGGGACTTGGCCACCAAGGTTGGCTTTGTGTCCACCACCCATGTCCTGAGTCATTGGTGCTGAGCTCCACTCACACACTCCCTGAATCAGCTTTATTTTTTAGTGTAAAAACCCAAACAAGAACTGGAATAAACTGATTTAGGTCCAGGCTGGGTTGTTGCAATGATGGGCCGAGTGCAGACATCTCTGCTGGGGCACTGAGGGCAAGGGGTTCATCCCACCATCCCCTCCCATGGCTGGTGTGAGGCTGGGTGAGACCCTGCAACTCACAGGCTGCTGACGGTCACTGCCCATCCCCTAAATCTTCTGTAAGGGGGAATTTTTGAAGAGAACTGGGGGGAAAGTCCTCTTGTTTGTTCCTTCCTCCCATCTCTGGGGAGAAAGAGGATTTCTGGAAGTCAGTCCAGCTGCCTTATTGCCTTGCCTGATACATTTCTCCCCATCCTCACTTTGAGGAGTTCAGACGAGTGCCTGACGCTAAAGCCTGGGATGTGGAGGGAGGCACACCGGGAATAGGAAAGCGGTGCTCAGAGAGTGCCATTCCTACAGCTCTTCCCACTGGGAGACACCAGCACTGGAGGCAGGGATAGGAAGAAGGTGCCCTGAGGAGTGCAGGCACCCGTTCTGGGGATCTGTTGCCCCAGGGTGCTCCCAGGCTCAACAGCTGATCCCCTCACCCGGGCTCGTTCCAAGGGGCTCCATCAGCAGCTCCCCTTCCCGGAGCTGGAAAGGGCAGAGGATTGTTCTGAAGGAGGCTTTGCCTTGCTGGAGGCTTGCCTGGTGTGAGCAGTGCCCTACACCCCCCCAGGGGGCAGGGCTGCCCCCGCGCTCCCCGGCTCACTCAGCACCTGCGGGTGGGGACCCAGCAGCTTTGGGGGAAAAGCATGGAGATTGTGGATCGATCACTGCCGTGCCCCACTTGAGGATGGAGGATCCCTGCCTTCCTGCCCTGGCCCAGCAAGGCAGCACAGCCTCCAGCCTCACTCCTGGAGAGGTTTGCTCTCCGCGTCCTCCAGGGCACTGCATGGCACCCACTGGGCTCTGACCTCCTTCCTCCCACCGAGCAGCAAGGCTGGGATACTTGGAAGGCTCCTTCCCCCTACTCCTTCCCAAGGGCCCAGGATATGATTCAGCCCATCCCAAAGCAGGGCAGATGATTCACACCTACCAAGCACCTGTATCTCCTGCAGCTCCAACGGGAGCTTGGAATGGAAGCTGAACTGACCATCTTTGGGTGCTGGATCAGGCCCTTCATGCTCTGGAAAACTGAGCAGCACCCTGGCCTTGCAGGAATTGAAACTACTGGGATAGAGGGTGATCCTGCAAGGTGCAGCATGTGCTGGAAAACCTCCAGTTCTGCTGGATTTGGGGCTGCTCTGTGCCCTGACTGCCTCATCCATTAATCCCTGCAGCCTGACAGGACATACCCCGTTTAAATCTGCTACCCAGCTTTAATTTTTCATGTTTCTTATGCTGCAATTTTTTTTTCCCTGAGAAATTATTTAGGCAGATGGCTGAGCTTGATATTAATACACTTATTTCAACATTTGCATGGAGCATCTGTTAGGGAAAAAAAACCCTGAGTTTTGCAGGTTTAAAAAAAATATTTTTTTCATCTTCAACTTGAATTCCAAGAATCTCGGAAGACGACCACCCCTTCTAAGAATGTTGAAAAGCTTCATTTATATGCCAGTAAGATGGCACTCCACTGAAATTTCAGTCACTAGCAGATGATTTGGAAGGGGAGAGGGAAATGCATGTGTGTGTTACGGAACTGATCAAGTCTAGACTAAAAAAAAAAAAAAAAAGGAAACTTTGAAAAGCAAGATCCTCAAAGGGTGGCCTAGAGAAAGCTGCTGAGAAATTACATTTTTTCTCTTAGAGAAGATCTGACAGTTTGTCTAAATCCCACATACCTCTTTATTCCTCAGTAAAATAAACTCCTACCATAATTTTAGATTATTAATTTTTGGGCTAGCCACAATAAAAATAAAGCCCCATGATGTAGTTCACCACTGCATGTGAAGAAGGAGCCGTTCCCTTCTGTCCAAACCCTCTGGGTCACCTCCCTATTAAACCCTCAGTGCCAATGCTCTTCTTCCACCCAAAAGGAATGTCCTGATGCTGAGTTATTTTATTTCTCCCTTTTATGACATATGGAGCAAAGTCAAATAGTAAATATATTTCTGATGTTTTCAGCTGGCCTCCACAGCACGGGGTCTGTCCTGATGAGCTTTAATGACAGTGTCTGCCCATCCCTGAGAGCTGTGGGTCAGGCTCAGCTCTCAACCCAGACGTGCATTTGTGTAATTGCCTCTGCAAAAGGCTTTCTCTCTGCTTTAATATCACATGGGTTTGAGAAGGTGGCTGCTTGTGCCTTCAGTTTTGACTCTGTCTTCCTCATTATTCCCACTCCCAAGCGGCACAGAGGGGGCAGCCAGGCATCCAAGCCCCACCTTTTTACTTGTGATGGAGATTGATCTCAGCAGGTCTCAGCAGAAGTGGAGTCACCCAACCTACAGCCATGTTGATTCTGGGCAGTATCTTTGATTTGAAGTCTCTCTGGACTTGGAGCTTCATGTTGCAAGGGCAAGAACAGCTTTTGAGCTGTACCTCTGACAGGTTTTCCCTTGGTTTGATACATCCCTGTACCCAGCGTCGCTCTGGTCTAGGGTATTACAGCGAGAGGCAATGCTATAAATCACAGCATATACATGCTTTAATTATTTTGTCAAAATGATTTATATGCTCTAACTTACTGCAAAGTACCAGGCTGTACCCGTGGACCAGCCTTTTCTTACCTGTGTTAACTCTGATCAACACCTCTTCCTCCCACATCCCTGCTCAGGGGATGGTGCTTCCCTGAGTTTGGCAGCACCTTACCTTGGGAACAACTGTGGGAATGGACCTGGCACTGCAGAGGTATTTTCCAGCTCGAGCCAATGTGCCACACACAGCCCCTGCCAACCCCCCCTCCACATTCCCACCCCGGGGTCACTCAGTTTATCCCATAACAAACTTTTCTGGCAGGGTGTCAGCTCAGCCAGAGTAATAAAGATTTACAGCCACGGCTGAGGCAATGCCAAAAATACCTGGCATAGCAGGCTGCACCCCAGAGCACAGGTAAGGGGGCTGTGATTTACCTCCCTTGCAGTGAGGGAGGGGAGAGCTGAAGGGGTGCTGCTTTTTGAACGTTTTCCCAGTGTTTTTGCTTTTTAATGACCTGCTTAACCCGTGGCTGAAGGGTGTAATTTATGGCTCTGAAATATAACCAGGGGGTTCACGGCCTTCATGCTTTGGCTCCCTCTGCTTTATCACCCGGTTCATTCCTCACAGTTTTGCATGACAGCACAAGGGCTGAGTGCCATGAATGGTATGCAGATAAAAACAGGGGGAAAGGCTTTCCCTCGAAGTCCAGTGCTGGTGGAAGAGTGAAAGGGAGTGGGGGACGGAGGGGAGCGTGCTGGGGGAGGCTCTGGAGAAGCTGTGAGATGCCTCTGCAGCAGGCAGTGGGAGATACACGGAGTGGTGATGGAAACAAGGGCTGGGTGCAGCCCCACAGACACTGAGGAGTAGGAAAATCACTTTGCCACTGGGATGGTGGGGGCAGAGGCAGTGGTGGCCACACAGGGATATCCCATTCTCCAGCCTCTGTGCAGCCGCAGAGGTTTGCCCTGGGTTTGCTCTGGCCTCACCTGCTCCAGCCTCAGCCCCTGCAAAGTGGAGAGACCTGGAGAGACCCTGCAGGAAAGCTGAATGCAGAGCAGGGAAAGGTTAGGAGGCATCCTTATGCCTTCCTTCATGGCAGCAGTGTGGAGGGCCAGAGTGAAGATGAGTCCCTTTCCCTCGTCCTTTGGTGGGGGAACTGTGCCTTCCCTGCTCTGCTCCTCCCTGCTGAACTTCCTCCCCTGCAATTCCAGCACTATATTTAGATGAGAGGTAACATGAGGGACTGTTGACATGCCAGAAGACTTGTTTCCTCCTGGGATTTCCAGTCAGGAGCAGAGCAGCAAAGCCTTGGGACCGATTATCTCCCTGCAGACGGACCCAGAGGAGGCTCCTGCTCATGTCTGGGGGCTGGAGCTGAGGTCCTGCACCTCCTCAGCTTTCCAGCTTTCTGGGATCCAGGTTTGTCAGCAACAGTGGGGCCAGAGCTTAGTCACAGCTCTCTGCTCTGAGCTGAAGGATAAGGTTATTTCTATATCTCTATATTTCTCTATTTCTGTGTTTCTGTGTTTCTTTGTTTCTGTGTTTCTGTATTTCTGAATTTTTGTGTTTCTGTATTTCTGTGTTTCTCACCCCAGCTCCACCATAGACACAATTTTACACTGCTGGAAAATGTTGAGTGGTGGATTCTTTTTACACCCATGGCAAATCCTTGAGGAAAGTCCAAGCCAGGCTGTGGAGAGTCATCCATGTCCAGTCCTCTCCCTGTTATCCATATATCCATTTACCAGAAAATAAAATCATGCCACTTTGCTTCCCTCATGTTTTTTGTGGGACTCCACACCCAGGAATAGGCTCCCTTGCTCTGTCCATTTCCATAATTAAAGCAATAAGCAGTGGATGTGATTTAAATCAAGCCTGGGCTCTTGAAAAGCCACCTGTGGTGTTAAAAGCAAGTCAAAAAGTGTGTTAATAGAAGCGTTAACATTTCAGCCGTGCACAGACAGCGTTAATTATAACATTCCCCATCAAGCAGGGCGTTTCAGTGTCCCTCAGTGAACAGGCATTGGTGATGGGTTTGGGTCTGAGTGCTGGGCTCAGCAGCAGCACAGGTCAGGAGGGGAGCAAAGCCAAGTTGGGCAGGCAGGAAGCATGGGAAGGTGACCTGATTTGCCGGTTAGACCCCCTAAAAAAGTATCCCACCCTGGGTCCTAAAGCCACTGGCTACCTGCAGAATAAATGGGATTTAAATATATCTTTGGCACATTGAAATGATCCCAGGACAAGAGAGTGGACTAAAGCATCCTTTACCTCACCCTGGGGAGAAATTCCTGCAGGCAGTTTGGAGCCTTTGCCATCTCTCCCTCAGGCTGCCTGTCCCGCTGTAGGGCCCCAGTGATCTCCTCTGGCACAACCACACAGCTGGTCCTTCGCTCATGAGGCTGAGCCCAAGTTATTAATTCCATTTATATCCTCTCTGACAGACGGGAATTGTTAAAAGTCTAGGAAGAGGAATTCCAGCAGCAAAATGAGCACAGGACCCTCTACCATCAGCCACTGCTGTCCCAGGGCTGCTGCTTTGGGACACTTGGGAACAATCCGGACCCTGGCTCCAGAAGAAGTGCAGATGTGTGAGGATGTGCTGTGCCCAGCTCTCCCCTGGGCTGTTTCAAGAACCTTCACCCATTTACAGCCTTCCTTTGCCCAGGGACTGGAGAGCTCAGTCCATGAGCAGTTTGATGTTGATACTGCTCGAAGTAGAAAGCAGAGAAAAATAAAAACCAGGAGAGGTTTACATTCACCAGTGCCAAAATGTTCAAACCCAATAAATTTGTCCTGAGTTTGCTGTCTGGAAAAGCATTTCAAAATGCTTTGCTTTTCCAGACTGTTGTGATGTGCCTGCTCACATGTGCACAGGGACAGGCTCCAAGGAGAAACAATAACACCAGGACCTTCTCAGAAAAACCCTCAATTAACAGGATGCTTGGCACATGCTTAAGATTAAGCATGTGCTTAAATCCATCCCCAAAGAGCACAACTCTCAAACATAGTGGGGAATCCATCCTGGAGGCAGCCAGTAACTGATTCTCCAGAGCCATCAGCTGGGACTTAAAATATGTCCTCAAGTGCTCTGCGAGGCAGGGGCCAAAGTCCCACTGAGTCAGCTGAGTCTCTGTCTCCATTTTTCATTAAATTCCATTTTTACAGTAGGAAAAAAAAATGTTCAAAAGCAGTTGATTAGAGCTTTTTTAGGTCTTTTGATAAGCATGGGACAGAGGACATGTTGTCTGTCAGTAAACAGAAATCACATATTTGTGAGAATATTTCACATATTCTGTCAGGCTTCTAGAAATCACATATTTGTCTTAAAAATGTGTTATATTAGATTTCTCTCTCTTCCATGCTTGCTGCTCCATGATTTCACCTTCTCCAAGTAAACCCTCAGTGCGTGTGTGGAGGAGAGAGCAGCATTTCTGCTTGCTCTGTCCCCCAAAGTCTCTGTTCATAGTTCCTGTTTCTGGAGAGTTTTAGGGTGGTGGCATCCTCACCCTCATTATACACACACAAAAATGGGGTGAAGAATAGTCCAAGGGCATGTAAAAGTTGGCAGCACAGCTGGAAATTGGGATATTTTGACAGCAAAGCCCACTGCTTGCTCCTCCCTCCTAAGATTCTGGTGTCTGCCTGTCTCCCCATCACCTTCATTCAGCACCTAAAACTACTGATTTTTCTTGCAGGGAAGGTCTTGTAGGATGTGGAGAGCCTGGTACTCTGTTTGTTTCTTTGGTATTGCTTTACTTGAGTATTTATCTTGAGTATTATCTATTTTACTTGAGTATTATCTTTTATTGCTTTACTTGGTATTGACTGATCAAAGCCCTTGAAAAGCCCTCCCCTGCCACTCACCACAGAGGCAAACTTGCTGTTGCCATCCTGGCTGCTTTGCCTGTGCTCAGACTCTCCAGGCATCTCCTCACTCAGCGTTGATCACTTCCAGTGTATCCACACGGATTTGATTTTTCACGCTAAGACAGATTGAAAAAACTTCAGTTTCTTGACTGCTGTCCCCTTGGCCTGCCACTAAATATTCTTCATCTTAGGGTATGCTCTTGAAAAGCTTATAGATTCAAGTGCTGCCTCTCAGGGCTGCCGTTTAGGTGAGATCTATGTGTTATTATTCATCTCTCCTGTCTCTCCCGGGAAGCCAGTCCCACTCACCAGCGTGGCTGGATTCCCCTGTTACACATAACACCTGCCTTTTCCCTGGATGGAGGTGTTATTTACTGCCTCTTGCTTGGCTGCAGTGAGGATAAAACCATCCCAGCAGTCCCCAGGCTGCTCTGAGGGGCAGTGGCCACATTCCTCAGAACTCCAGCGTGAGCTGCGGCTGCCGGCAAACACCAATGGCAGAGATGAGCTGTGAGCACAAACCATTCCAGACTCACCAGCTTTTCCCAGACTCACCAGGCTTTCCCAGCCTCACCAGGAGACCATGAATCACCCCGCACCCTGAGGGTGAGGCAAGGGCTGCTGGTGGTGATGGGCTGGGCAGCAGCACCAGAGGGAATTTCTGCCACGGCCGCTGACCACGAAGAGGGTGAGCGCTCACTCCTGTCCAGCAGTGCTTTGAACTTCACTGATGTCAGCAATAAATTCACTCAATCCAGCTCAATTAATAAATTTCTGTGACCCCTGAGTGCATGAAACAGATTGTGCAAAATGCATGGACCAAGCATCACGATCAGAAGATGAACCCACCTCCCTTTGTCTCCCAGCTGTCTCCTTGGTACTTCCACCTAGAGCAGGGGAAATATCAGCCAAACTGCAGGCGGTGACTCCCCAAGGACTCTGCTCCGTGGGGCAAAGATCTTTCATTCCAGGAGTAGGCAGAGCAACAGCCCCTGTTCAATTCAAGCATCCTGTCACCTCCCCATCCTCATCAGAAGCCAATTCACAGGGCTCTTGCTGCCTTGCTACTCCCAGAAGCCTTGAATCACCCCAAAATTGTAAGTCAGACTTTACAGCTCCTTGTGATTAACTGAGGAAACAACACCTCCATCAAATTTTATTTTTAAAAAACAAGAAACATGGGGTATTTCGCCTGGTTGGTTGCACTATGTAAGTCTGGGCTGTGTGGTGCTGTGGTGTTTTCGCTTTTTCAATGTTCCTTGCAGGGATGAGAGACTTGTAAAATCATCTTAAAAACCAAAATGATGTGTCACACACTGTTTTCAGCTTCAGAATCCATGGGCTCGTTTAAATAAAACACTAAACAGATTGGGGGAGCTGGGAAACATGACTGGGGAAGTCGGAAAAGCAGACTCCAAATCGTACACAAACTTGTTATCAAATGTCACTGTCACTAAAAGAGACCAAGGGAAAGAAAACCCAGGGAGAGTTAAATCCCTTTGCAGAGCTGAGAAATCCAAGGCTGCAGAGCCTGTTGCTCCCCTAGCACATCGATTTGGGAGGAACACTTGGAGATACAGTCATTTTCCTGAGCAGGACGTCAGCTGCTTAATGCTTGTTAGTGCTAATGAAAATCATACAGCCCGAGTTGTGCTCCAGCCAGGAATTCCTCTAAGTGCTGCCATCTTCACTGTCATCTCGGGGAAGATGCAGGAGCAGAGCCTGAAATATTGAACTTTAAATTGGTGCCAGCCTTAAACAAAGCAAAGCCATTGCAGAGGACGCAGAGAGGTTTGTTGGGTTGCTCTTGAATTTTATCCAGCTGGATAGGGCAGGCCACAGTCACCTGCCTTTATAACGGTCCTAATAAATATAAAAGTGCAGAATTCTCCACTGGATTCCTAAGAAAACTCTGGGGTGTCTACAGGGGGAGAACTCTCACCCTGCCATGTACCCATGGGGTCCCTGTCCCACCAGCCCCTACAGGGATGGTGACACACCAGCCCTGTGCTGGTCTCTTCAGGGGACAGTAAAGCTGATGGAATCTCCCCCTTAAAATCATGACTCAAACCTTTACCCTTTCTTATCTACTATTGGCAAGAATCCAGGTTAAGGGTTTGCTGGTCATGAGTGTCCAGACCACAAAGATCACACATTTCCTCTGTGATCTCGGCCAGTCCATTCACCTCTCGGCCTTAGCTTCCTTACTTTTAAAGTCTAGGCAGTAACAGCCTCTTAGAGGAAGGAAGTGTGAGGATTTGTATGTTAATATTTGTAAGACACTCGAGGGATAAGTTGAGGAGCTCCATAAAAATGTCTAACAGAGATGAGTGATGATTTTTCTGGGCGTATCTTGAATCCAGCCCAGGCTGCTATTGTTCCCAGAGCACCTGTGGGTACCAAGCATGGGGAACACATTCCTCAGCTGCCTGAAGATGGGGAAAATGTGAGACAAAAGGAAAATCTCAAATTGCTCCAGTGGGTAAAGCCTTCACTCACAACTGTGTATATCAAATCTGCACTAAAATCTGGATTAATTCCCAAAGATTTTTTCCATTTTTGGTCTATTTCTTCAGTGTTTCCTTTGGTGACCATGCTGGTAGCTGGCTGGATCTGATGTTTTCCCTCACTTGTTCCATATTAGCAATCTCTGAAGTGTTGTGGCTCTCCTGACAGGTCTCACCCACAGCTCTCCTTTCATGCAGGCGTGGGGTGAGAGTCCCTGCTTGCTCCAGTTGCTCCATTGGAAACATGGGCTGAACAGCAAAGGTGTCGAGGGAGAGAAACCTGAACTTCCCATTCACGTAGCTGGGAAGGGAATTTATTCCAAAACGTGCTATTTTAGGCCTTAGTTCTGCACTCAAAGAATAAGACCACTGTGAAAAAAGAAAAAGCTTTCACGGAGAAGTGGCTGCCTGCTGGTGGGCAGTAGAAGGTGATCCATGACTTTATTAATGAATAGGGTGGTGTTCAGGAAACAAAATTTGAAAGTGTTTTCCATCCTAGGAAAGCACTGGAACGGCCTGGCTCTTGCAGTAAGACATGACTTCACTTGCTTTGCTGGGGTGATCCATTGCTTCGCAGAACCGTGCGGCCTGGGGATGCAGCCACAGGGACAGAGTGGGGAGGAATTTCTCTGCTTGTCCTTCTGGATGAGTTGCCTTGTCATGCACTGATTAAATATGTAGCACTGTGGAAAGCCTGATTTTCTGCATGGCAGCCTAGAAGTCTTAGGCCCAGGGAATAAAAAGATCATTTATCAACGACACCTCTTTTACCCAGAGTCCTGGTGGGGGGATCAGCTCCTGGGTATGATCATGAGAGTTCAGGAGAAGCTGCAGAGTGCAGCAGGGCCAAAAGCAAAGCACAGGACCTTGGGATTTAGTCCATCTGTGATGAGAAACCCTGCTTGAGCAGCGAAGAATGGAGAGGCTGCTGCTGCAGATGGCTTGCACAGGCACCTTTGCACTCCTTGCCTCCCTGATGGGCACGGGGATGCCAACAACCACAGAGTCATCTGTTCCTTTGCTGCCAGGGTGGCTTGAAACTGGTGAGAGCTCAGCCCTGGCGTGGTGACAGGGGCAGCAGAGCAACAGTGACACCATCCTCGAAAGAGAGAGCCGCTGAGGACATGGGAACTGCTATAAATAACCCGGTGTTCGGTTGTGAGCTGTGCAGCCTCCACGAAGATGGGCAGAAATTTGCCTCAGGCTGGCATCCTGAGACTCGGGGTTGTTCAGGCTTACCTGTTACAGAGCCATGAGGCAGAGGAGAGCAGGAGTAGGCCAGGATGTTGATTTTTAAGGCTTGTGAAAGGTGGCTGTCAGGCCTTCTGTGTACATATTTGCACGATGCAGAGGCAAACACCAAACCATCTGAAGCCCAGGGCAGCCCACTCAGGAGTCCTGGAGGGTACAAGACGAGGTCTTTTTGCACTTCGAGGAGATAGCTTGTGGAAGCAGATCTGCTCTGACAGAGGCTGGTTTCTGTAGCTGGGAAACGAGTGTGAATCCCAAAGAAGAGGGCCCTCGATGTAGTGCAGCTTGCTGCCAAGGAATCCTCCTCCCTCCCCCTCTCCCTCCTCTGAGGTTCTGACACTGGAAATGGTCCTGCTGATTAGACAGTGTCAGAGCTGCCGAGCCCGAAGCTGGAACATGGAGTACTGTTCTGATGCCCACGTTTTCAGAAGGAAGTTGAAAAATTGAGGAAGGTGCCAAAAACAGCCACAAAAATGATACACGGGCTGAAAGAAAGAGCTTATGCGAGACTTGCACAGCTCGAGCTGTTCAGCTTATCAGGAAGATGGAGAGGACATTGTAGCTCATAAGTAGCTTCTCTTGAACAAAACCAAAACAAAACCAGGTATTAAGTATGTCTTTAATCCATCTTTAAGCCATAGAAAGAAGTGGTGCTGGAGTGCATGGCCAGTCAAACACCAGCCAGGGAAAAGGATTTGTGTTAAGGGATTCCCCTTAACTGTGAAGGTTAAAACCACTCTGGGGAGGGGACCATGCTCCATCTCCTGGGACCCCAGCCGATCATTTTCTGATCATGCCACCAGTTTCTGGGTGCTGAACCTCAGACAGATGGAGTCTGCTGGGTCCTGGAGCTTGAAGGAGAGCGTACAATGATCCTTTCTGGCTCAAGGCCTTCTCATCATTCCCAGCAAGGCAGGAAGAAGGAGACCAGCTGTTCAGTGGCCACAACCCACGCCACAGATTTACCTCTCAAAGCAGGCTTGTATCCTCTGACCAAAAGCCCCAGCCCTGATCAGCAGCTGCAGATCCTGATGTTCAAAGGGCTGGTGCCCAAATGTGGTGGGGTGTGAGACTGCATGTTTTTCTCCTTTGTGCGAAAACCAGATAAGCCTTGGTCCTACTGTGGGCAATCTCAGGTCAGACAGGCCCTTGACCCACCTCTGACAACTTTCTCTGGTGGGGCTTCCAAGCTGGTGTCCCCACAAGAGGCAGACCATGGAGAGCTTTTTGCCCCATGGCCAAAGATGGGTTGAAAATAACTCTGAGTTTTGTGTGATGCAAACTCAGCAGCAGTCCCCAGAAATAGGCAGGACCCAGTGGCGTGGTTGCACATACCTCTGTGAGGCAGGGCTGGCCTAAAATAAGGGCTGACCAGAACAAGAAAATAACCTACTGGAAACAGCCTGGCCCTGCTCAGTACAGGCCCCATTTCCACCTGTGTAACGAGGTGTAAAACATTTCCCAGCTGAAACATTAACTTGTTTATATGCTGTCTCTGACTAGGTGTAAATACTTACTCAAGGCACGGACAAGGAAAAAAAATATAATAAAAAAAAAATCTTTAAATGCTTTAACATTCAAGAAAAGTACTGTGTGTACCAGGAGTTTCAGTGATCACTCTGGGAGAGCCAAGTGCCTGAGCAAATTAGCCTTGGATCTGAACAGCCTTGCAAACGGCTGTCTGAGAGTGAGCAAATACCATGTTATTAAAGACAAATGAAAGTAGCAATTCAACTGAAGAAGACAAAGAGTTTTGCTCATGTAGATGCTTAATAATTTTTTCCTGTGAGCGCTTCTGCGATCAAAGCTGATAAAAGCCAAGCCTCCTTTATATTCATCAGCCCTGGAACGATTGTTTAGGGAAGGTCTGATGCAAATTGCACGTGTCACAGTCCCCACCGCTATCTGGAGCCCGTGATTCATTTCAGCCTGAAGATTATGGTGCAGTGTGAGGCTTGTTTGTTCAAGAAATGCTCCTGCTCTAACCTTCTCGGAGGGCTCCATTAAACACAGCGCTTCCCACTTCGTCAAGAATGTGTCTCCTATTTCCAATAAACACAACAGCAAATTAGTAAGGGAGAGGGACCCAAGGAAAACAAACACGTTTGGAACTGAGACTGGAATTTCTGTAGCCTTTGAAATTCAGGGGAGTTTTTGCAGCTGGGGAACACAAGGCCAGGCAAGGACCATCTCACATCATTGGGCCAGGCACCTGTGAAAGTCAAGGCCAAAGTGCTATGCCAGGGCAGAGTTACTCCCCCCATGAGCCCAGATTGCTCTGGAAGTAGCCAGAAGCCCATGAAAACTTGTACAAATGTATTCCCCAGGGCTTTAGGCTCCTCTGGGGTACGATACAAATTTTCTTTCACAAGATAACAAAGAGGCAACATGCTACCTACTTTCCCTTCTGTGTATTTTCTCCCTGAACCTACTGCCAAGGGAATTATTTCTGTCCAGATGAGTCCTAAAGCCTTCTTACATCAGCACTAAAAGTCGTGGTCCACTAAAATATCTGGCTGTCACTGCACAGAGCATCACCCCTGAAGCATTTGGCCAGGCGTCGAAGAGGCCATGGCTAGGCTGGTGTGGAACAGGGCAACCCAAATCCAGGGATCCAGAGCCCATCATCTCAGCTCCCAGGAAAGCTGTGCAGTCCTGGCTCCCAGGTGGGCTGCCAGATGTGCCTGACACACGGTGGGGCTGAGGGCATCACACCACGCCGAGATCCCTGGGCGAGCCCGGAGGGGACCCGGCTGGAAGTGTGGAGGCCTGAGGGACAGCAGCTGTGGCCAGGCAAGTTCCCTGCTCTGCTGCCGCTGCCGTGAACGGGGCCAGGTTGTTCAACACGTGCTCTGTGGCCTTGGGAGAGCTCCCCGAGGCTGCTGTGTGGCTGTTCCCCTCCAGGGCTCCTCCCGCCTGCCTGACTCCTGCATGGATCGGAATCACGGGTCTTGCCGAGGGCTGTGTGGGAGCTGCAGGAACGTGGGCTGCAGGCTTCACTGACACCGCTCCTCCGGTGTCCCTGCTCGGAGCCTGACTCCTCCACATGGATCTGGTGCTGAGCCCTCACCCCCATCAGCCCTAAATTTCCAGTTGAAGCAATCTGTGCATGGAGCCTGCTGTGCCCTGGCTCTCAAGATAGCTAATCTTGCCCGGGACTCCTCCTAGCAACAAATATGTTTGTGCCCAATGTGATAGTAAACACGAGAGGTGGAGTGAGAAGCATGCAGAGCCAGGAGAGCTGAAGGAAGGGGCTCCCTATCTTGAGCAGAGTAGCTGGCTTGGCTTCTCTTCTTTTAAATTTGGGCTGATTTCATGAGGAGAACAAGGCATCAGATATTTCCCTTTCCTTGTCTAAGTGCGTCAGATCTTTAAGTCTCCATTGGCTCTGCCAGAGGCAGCGGTGGCTGCCATGGCCAAGTGGGGAGTGTGGTGCATGCAGCAAACACACAAAACTCCTCTCATCACTTTGCATACTGTCAGGATACTACACCTGTATTCAATCAATCCTAATCCTGCAGCTTTTTTGATGTGGAAGGGCCAGAAGCTGGAATCACTCCTTTTTTATGTACCCTGGTATGAGTATATGGCAATAATTGTTATATATTTTACTTATTACTTATATAGAGATGTGAACATCTGAAGTTCAAAGCTGCGATTTATGTTTCCAGAAAGCAGAGAATGCAGCACATGCTGTCAAACCCAGGCTCCCAAAGTCCAACCCCTGAGCTCTGTGCTGATGAAGTTGTGACCAATCCATCAAGATTAAAGAGGGTCAAGGTCACATTTACACCCACTGGGTCCAATCAATAGCCTGCTAAGACCATTGATTTCATGGCTGCTCAGCAGAGTGGGATCTCAGAGGCGTCGGAGTGGGCAGGTTCTCTCTTGCACTCACTGCACCAAGTGACTCAGGGATCTGGATCTTTATGGCAAAGCTGTTTTTCTTCAGCTTCTTTAGGATTTGCATCCCAAGAAGCACGGTGTCCCTGCCCACGGCAGGGGGTTGGAACTAGGTGATCTTTAAGGTCCCTTCCAACCCAAACCATTCTGTGATTCTATGAAGATATATAAACCAGACTCCAGTAAGATGAACCCACAGGCTCTCTGGCCTTCACCCAACTTCTTCCCTGCCTGCTCTGCAACAATGACAGCAGCAAATCTCCATGAGGTTTTTGTGGGCACCTGATCCTCTTCCATGGCTCACACCAGGCAGCCCAGCCCAGATCTTTTCTTCAAGGTTTGGCTGAGCCAGTTCAACTCATGACATTGGAAAAAACCCTATTCTTGTGTTTTTTCCTGGCAGAGTTAGATTTCTCCCTGAAGCCTCTCACAGTGGAGTCCAGCAGCCACAAGGGAAGAGGGATGACAGCAGAGCTGGGAGTGAGGGAGAGGAGAGCGGGAGGGATGGGGGGAGAAGCAGGACCTTTGTCTCCTCCCTGGGTCCCAGGTAATGGCACTTGCAAATAATTTCTATCTGTGTTCAACATGGGATTACTCACTCTAAGCTACTTTACCTCTTCAGGTTGTATGGAGAAGAGTTATTCTCTTGCCCTATTAATAAGAATCTGCCTTTGGCTGCTGCCATGCTGGCACGGCTCCTTGGGGCCAGCTGGTCTTGTCCCAACACAGAGCTGGCCCTGGCATTGCCCCAGGCCTCAGCCATCGCATTTCCCATGGTAGAGGACAGATGTCCATTCCTAATTCTCCTTCTGCCTGCCTTGAACCAGAGTGCCACGTGCGGTGAGTGATGGTGAGGAAAGAAGGCTGCAGCACCAAGCCTCCAACCCAGCAAGGAAAACCCTCTAACCAGCTCCAGGCTGCCTCCCATTTCAATGGAAAATCTATTCACTGTACCTTCTCCTCTCTGATCATTAGACCTCCAGCTCCCATGGCTTGCAGCTCAGATTCTGGTAATTCGCGGTCACAATTCCCCCCATCCCACCCAAGTGCCTCCTCCTCTGGATGTTTTGTTATTAAAAATCTTTCTAACTTTTGGCTAATTGGCAGAGGTTATGTGCATGCTTCAGAAAAGGAGTAAATCATTATAACCTCATGCCTCTGTAGTCAATTATGGATTGTTTTCCCAGCTCAGCTGATTTGGCAGGCGGCGGCATTGCAGTAAAAAATGAAAGCCTTGAGCCAGCGTGCCTGACGTCTTTGCTCGAGAGCAGCTCAAACCAGAACCCTGCACCTCAGCCCTCACCCCAGCCCGGGGAGGGATGAGTTTGGATCCCAGGACTGTGCAGATTGGGCAAGTCTCTTATTTGTTCCCTTTTGTCCAGGTCAGAGATGCAGCTTCTCCAGTGCCACCAGGCTGTTTGGCTCCAGCCCCTTCAGACCATCTCTGCAGGAGGGGATGTTCAGGTGCATCCTCACCACTGCTTTGCTCCTATTCCTCTCCTTGGCCCTCGGTTTCCCTTCTCTGGTGCAGAGGGGAGATTCCCTCCCACCCGGACTCCACATCAATCTTTGTGTCTGAGAACAAATTTTTGAGGAACATCTGGGATTCGTGTTCACAAAGACTCTTGTTATCTCTCATACTCCAAGAATTATTTTTCCAGAGATTTCTTGGCTAGACACCTCCAGTGACTGTGCAGGGGCACAAAACCCAGAGAAGCAGCAGTGGACTGAAGTGTCTGAGTGTCCCTTCGGCCACTGTCACTAAACAGAAGCTGAGCTATTTCTTTGCTCCCTAGAAACTTGAGAAAAACAAGGTATTTGTCCAAAAGGCAGGACTCTGGAGCATGTGCCAGGACATCACCAGGCAATGTCCAAGTGTTCTGTTTACCAGCCCACCACCTGCCAGGGCAGTGCTGATTGTGCAGCCGGTCAGGGAATGGCAGAGGGAAGCACTTTGGGAGGCTGCTCGAGCCCAGGGCAGCCAGAGAGCGCCTTCCCAACCATCTGCTGTGCAGCTGAGTGTGGTGCAGCACAGAACTGCAGCTGCCCCTGTGGTGGGCTGGGATAAACCAGGGTTTCCTGCCTGTTGTGCTCCATGCTGGCTTTCACAAGTCGGTTTTTGCTTTCACATCACATCCTGAGCCTTGTCCATGCTGGCAAACCACCCATCTTGCATTTCTCCCTCAGACCCCCATGGAAAGGGCTGGATCACTTTCTGGGGTTACCTGGGACATGTCACCAAGGCAGTGCTGGATCACCAGGTTGTCTTGGTGCCTCAGAAGATGTTTCTGAGTGGGCTGGACCCGAGGCTGTGTGGTGAAACCTGAAGAACAGGGTTCACAGCAGGTCTCAGAGATTTCTGTGATTGGCATCTGCCAGTTAAAATGGACACGCTGGAAAATGGCTCCTAACCTGGAATCTCCTGCTGCGTTTGCTGATCTTATAAATGAAAAACCTGAATTTTCTGCTTGGCTGTGAAAAAGGCATATGTCCTTCACCCTACTTGAGGCTCAAGACTTTCATGGACATAGAAGACCCCAGGGCTCCAGCCATTTGCAGAGTGCTAAAAGTGCCTCTAGGCCCTGGAAAAGGACCAAACCCAGGCCTCTGAGGATGTTTGGGAGCAGCCATTTGCTCCATAGTAGGAGTAAAAAAATTAAGCAGTAAGCCACCTGGCTTATCCAGCAGAAAATTACAAGGCATTAAATGTCTTAATATTGATATATCTGACAGTATCTGTGCAGGGAACAGATTTTGGAGGACAGGTAGGCCTTGCTGGGCAGTGACCAGAGGGTGAGAGGCAGAGCCAGGAAAAAACAGAAATGAAATACAATTTTTAACAGCACGAGTGATTAACCAGTGAAAGTGCTTCCTCACAACTGCACACAAAGCCCTTAAATCAGGTCTGGATGTTTTTCTGGCTGATAGACTGCAACCCAGCCAGAGGTGATGAGCCTTTTGAAGCATTCCCAGATAAAAGGCTCTGAGCAGGAAGACGTGAGGGGATGCAAAGTGCAGCTGCATCTGCTGCTCCTGGTCCTAAACATGGAGAAGAGCAGACCACTCTGGGTCTCCTCCACAGTCAACGAGCCTAGCATGGGTTTCTTCTCCTAAACCTATCACATAATTTAGGGCAGAAAAACCTCATTCTAGAAGTGTTTATTTTCCTTTATTGGTTGTAAAGTGAGCCTGCGGCCAATGGATCCGAGGCACAGGGCAGCTTGAGGGTACCTGAAGTTAAGGGAGGTGCATCCTGTCTGTGTCAGGAGCACGTGGCTCTGCCACAAGATGGGTTTTGTCCTCTCCTCCCCCTCAATTCCATCCTTTCTCTGAGGTTTTCAATCCCTCCTTCTGAAGGGCTTTGAAGAAAGTCTTCCTTTGCAAAGGCACTCCGTGAGGCCCTGAGCTCAGTTTGGGATTTTTCCTGTAGGACAGCAATGTCCTAATAATATCCTCAGCACAAAGCACAGGGACACTTCAGGAAGAGAGGAACACAAGGTTCTGCTCTCTCTTATTCAAACGCTTCTAAACTGCAGTGCCAGTTTTTTTACCAAACCTTTTTTTAGGGAAAAAAAAGGAAATTCAGCTATCCAGAAACGCCGTGCAGATTTGCGTCAGCCTTTGTTGAACTGTCTAAAATAACAATTTATTTTTTTTTTAAATAGTCTGTAGGAATTATGTTCAATAAAATCTGATGTTTGTCTTTCAGGATTATAAAATCAAGAAAAAAAATATTTCACTTACAATTAGTTTCTTGGTTTTAGTGTTTTCCTAATTCTACCTTTTACAAGTGTTTCAAATCTTTCAAAGCTGAAAGAACTCCCTTAGTTCCCAGCTAAAAGAAATGCTTTCTTCAGCAAGTTGTTTTCCTTATTAATTGATTGATTCTCTTCAAATTTTTCTGAGAATTGCATTTCTAGTCAGCTTAAATCTGAACTTTCAGTGAACTACACCAGTCACTGAGCTGCTTTATCAGCTTAATTAGTTAACGAAGTGCTTGTTATCAGTACCACAGGTTTCTTTGACCCAAATTCCTCACACCTAGAAATGTAAATAACACCCCCCTCCAAAATAATTCCTGAAAAAATCACATTGACTGATTCACTTTAAACATACCTAATGGGTTATATTTCTTGGCCAGTTAATATTGATTTATTTCAGGCAGTAATTAACTACTCTACAAGTAAGGAATGTTTTATTTTTTTGTCTGTGACAATATGTAGTTATAAAGAGTGATCGATACTGATCCAGCCAAACTCCACTGCACTGAGAAATTGCTGCTGTTTGCATTTATTATTTATACTGTTTTGGAGGTATCCGAGTGCGTTGTGTGCCAGTGTATTGTTGATTTAAAAGTGCTAAAAGATTCAGTTAATTCATGGATTTCGGTGAACTTCCTCTCCCTGCAGAGCACACATGCACTTATCACAGTGGTGAGCACAGCCCAGCCCTCCTCCTGCCCCTGGTGGGGCCTGACCTGATCTGATTTTCAGGGAAAATTCTGCTGGGCTGGACTCCGTGACCTCAGAGGCCTTTTCCAACCTTGATGATTTTATGATTCTACAAATCCAAACCACTTCATTTTCCCCACCTCAGCACCTGCCACCAGCCTACCCTGCAACTGGAGCACTCAAAAGTCAGCTTTTGGGGCAGCTGGGAGGCTTGGAGCTGGAATGGCTGTAGTTTTTCTGTCCTGGTGTTCTGTAGTTTTTTTTGGTACCACTATATCTGGGTGACACTGGAGTGCAAGAGCTCTGCTCACCATTGCACCTCAGTAAAACCAAGCAGGCAAGCACCATATATCCTTAAAATCCCCTATGACCCAGAGGGCAAGAGCCGTGCATCCCACAGGAGCCTCTATAACCCAGCAGGAGAGCACCATATATCCTAAGAAAAGCCCCTATAAGCTATGAGGAAAGCACCATATAACCTAAAAAGAGCCCTTCTGATGACCCAAGGTACACAGTACTTTTTTCACTCCCTTTTCTATGTCCCTGAGTTTTCTGCAGGGCACAGATTGCAGCAGCTGCTGCTGTCGAGGAGCTCCCCTCTCCTGAGGAGATCTCCAAAGTAACTCCACATTACCTTCAGTGATAAAATACTTGTAGTTTTTTTCCTTTTCTTTAAACACAGCAGCTGGATGTTCTAATCAGATGATATCAGGTATCAGGTGATTTAAGGTTGTATTTTTTTTTTTTTTTAAAGCCCCTCACATTAATTATTTATAGTGTTTTTGCTGCATATTCCAGCTAGGAAAGATTTTGCCTGAGGGTTGGTACAACAGTCTGCACAGTGTCTCACAAGCAGGCAAACACAATAAGCAGGCAGACACAAGGGTAAACTCTTGCCACATATTTTCCTCCTCATATTTTAGTGTTGTGGGATTAGAGTGTTTATGTTAGATTTGTTCTCTGTTATTTTCTTCTCTGTGTATGGTGACTGGAGAGCTGCAGTGTGACTCAAGCACAAAATATATCCTTTCAAACTTACCTTCCACCCATGGCTTCACGCAGTGCCTGCTCAAAATCCCTAGCTCCTGGAGCCTGGTGATTATTTACCAGTTTAAGAACTTTTTTTCCTTCTTGAATTTAAAAAAAAAAAAAAAAAAAAAGTTCCTCCCCCTCGTGACTGGAGAAAGCCGCTTGGAAGAAACTCATCTGTGAAAACAACTAACACGCATGGTCTTTAAAACCCCGTGGTTTTTTTCCAAATCCAGTCTCATGATTTTTCCGTGTTGGCTGCAGGGAGGGAGATCTGCCTTGTGATCCTTGGTTCTCGTTAGTGGCACTGTCACAATTGTCACGTGTGGGACACCAAACACCTGTGCAGCATCCCCTGAGCTCCTCCTCAGGGCTGGGATGAGCCAGGAATCTCCACAGGATTCTTGGCACATCCAGGGGCATCCAGGTCAGCCCCCTATGGAAGTCAAGCCGTGGTTCACCAGGAGTTTGAGCTAAATGATGGATTTTTGGCACTTGGGAAGTTGTATGTGTTCAATATGTTTAATTAACACTCTTCTATTCATCTGGGATAATTATATCAATATCAGAGTTAATTATAAGTAATATTTATAGTGTTGCACTAAGCTATGTGTGTGTGCTTTTAGAAATAAAAAGGTAATTTTTAATTTACCAGAAATGCAGAAGGGGAAAAAAAAAAAAGAAACATGACAGTGATCTAATAGTTATGAACAAAATATGTCTAAAAATATATCCAGAAACTGGAATTGTTGTATGGAGGAAATATCAACATAATGACATTTTTCTTAAAAATATCAGAAAAGCCTCAGAATAGCAGAACTTTTTGCAAGTAAATGTGGGAGGCCTGAAGTGAGACATTCCAGAGCTTGGGGGTTTGCACCAGTTTACAGAGGTGGGGAGTGAACAGAAAAGGTGAAGAGGGAAGCAGAGAAAAACTGTAGGAAACTCCTCAACCCGAGGAAATGTTTCTGGGTGCCTCGAGATGCATCGAGGCAAGACAAAAGTTCCTTTTCAAACTTACTATGGACAAACAAAAATGGAGGAGTTCTGCTAAAACTGCAAAACCCTTGCAGGTGATTTGGATCCCAGCGAAACCGCCCCGTCCTATGGCAAATTTTGTGTGTCCAGACGAGATCCAGCTCTGCCCACAGCGTGCACGTCCCTCCGGTGATGGTGACACAGTGCCCAAAGAGCTCTTTGCACGTCCCCCTTGGGCTGCCCGTCCCCCCAGTGCCACAGCAGTGCCACCACTCTCCTCTGCATCCACCAACCCCGAGAGCTGCTGGCTGGGCATCCCAGGAAAACCCTGGTTTGTCCCTGGAGGGCAGAGGAGAACTCAGAGGAAGCAGCACCCAAGGCTTGCAGCCTGCTAGCAAAAGGCCAAACCCTTCCCCACGGAGAGATTTGACGGAGCAAAATTTTTAGTGGAAAAAGTTTAGGGAATAAGAGCTTTGAAGTCAGTGGGAGTGATTTACACCATCATGTGGCCTTACTTGTAATCCAAACAGCATGAAAAATAGATATCTGGAGTGGCTTGGTTGCTTTTTTTAAAGCCAGATCAACTGTTATTACTGGAAAAAGTGAACAAAGGTTCAGGGGCACAAGGATATCTTCAGCCTTCAAAGTCTGAAACATTTCTTTAATTTCTTCAGCTCTTTCAGATAAATAATTCCTATGTTTGAGACATTCAAGTATGCAACATTTAAATAATGACATGTCAGTTATAAATAAAATTTATATACGGTATATATTCTATTCCAATATAATTAAATCATAAACCTGAAACATTGTTTATATTTACATTATGAGAAACCAAACATTCCTTATTAAAAAAAAAAAAGAAAAAGCACACCCACACAGACCCCTAGGTACAAGCTGTCCATGTTTTTCCTTCTGAATCAAAGAGCTTTGAAAACTTTGGGGTCCAGCCCTGGGGGTGTCCATCATCAACTTCCTTTGAAGCTCTTGAGGACTGAGGACACCTGAATTCTTGTCGGAGAAGTCTCTGAAAGTTTCTAGACCTCAACTGCAGAAAGAAAATGGAACGAGTTAGGAGTATTCAGTTGCTGGGTTGAAGTTGCTTTGCACTTTGTTGAAATGAAGAAAAAAAGAAAGAAGTAAAACCTGGGGAAATTGTTTTTATTGTTAACTCCTGTCTTCGAAATGCTGGGGCAACAACAAAAGCATCCTCCAGCACACAAAAGAGAAGAAATAAAGGTTAAAGCTGGGTGGAACTTCATAATTTTTTTTTTTAATCTTTTTACTTTAATTGCCAGTTGTGATGGCAGGGAAAAAAAAATATGTAAAAAGCAAGAATAGCTAAAAATAGGTCAGATAAAAGGCAGTATATCTAGCCATAAATTATCCAGAGCCCAATAAAAGCTCAGTGAATGAGACAGTGGAATGTGTGGGGGCATGAAGACATAATGATATTAAATTAGAGCTTGCCTTCCAAACTGAAGAGGGCTGTGAATTACTCTCATTTAAGAGCCTTGCAGTAATCGATAGCGGCTTTCGCTGCCTGTGGACAGAATCTCATAAATCCCCTTTTATTTTGAGAGGCTGTGCAGGAGGAACAGACCATGGATGCTTCTGGAGAGGCAGGAGGAGGGGGTCCCCAGGCTCGTTGATGGCAGCAGTGCCCGGGCTCTCCATTCCAGCTCGGATCCTCTCCTCCTTCCCACCCCCGCTCCCAGAGGGTGCTGAACGCTGCATGTGCTAATTGCTGTGCCATCGTCGCACCTCAGAGGTAAAACACTGCCGAGCTGGGCTGCCTCTGGAGGAATTAGATCTCCTTGAAATCTTCTGCTGCACCGTGTGCTCCCTCCAGCTGGAAAACGTCCCTGTAATGGAACATCGAGCCCGAGTCCTCTTCCCGGTGTTTAGAGCAATCCTAGCACGTAGGAACAATGCTGTTACCCTACACATAACTTGGTGATCTTCCAGTGAGTGCTCAAAGAATCCAAATTATTCGTGTCTGCATCACCTGAATTTAGCAGAGCACCTCCTCATGAACCCCATCCTTTTCCACACAGGTACCACTTGTACACGAGTGCGGTTTCCATGCTTAGAAGTTCCCCCTGTTCTGAAACTTGCCAAGAAGTGCTGGTGTCTTGATTTTTAGGGTGGGTTACAGTAGTGTTAGAGGTGTCTGTGAGCACAGAAGGCCTGCAGAACCCATCATCCCATAGCCAAAGCTTACTGCAGGCCACAAAACACTTCCTAACCCCCTCCTCACACACTGAAGACCAAAATTAAAAGTAAAATGTGCCACAGGAAGAGAGGAAGACACACGGGGGCATTCCCCATGTCCTAAGTCATAGAATCATTGGATAACTAAAGTTGGAAAAGACCTCCAAGATCATCGAGTCCAACCATTAGTCCAGCACCACCCTGCTCACCACAAAACCCTGTCCCCAGGTGCCACATCCACACAGCTTTGGAACTCTTCCAGGGATGGTGATTCCTCCACTTTCCTGGGCAGCCTGTTCCAAGGCCTGACCGCCCTTTCAGTAAAGAAATTTTTTCTTATATCTAATCTAAACCTCCCCTGGCACAACTTGAGCCCCAAAGGGACTCATTAAAGGCCCCCCAGAGGGAGCTGGAAAACGAGCCATGCCTCCTCCTACGGAAAAAGGTGACAAATGCCAGCAATCCCAACAAAGACCCAGGATGAGCCAAGCTTTACTGCCTTCCTGGGGTATTTGCATTGCCTCTTGTGTATTAATAATTAACAAGAATCTGCTTCCAGGGCCATTACCTTGGGCATGTGCTCCTCTTCCTGGTGGGTTTAGGAAACAAGCCCTCAGCACAGATGGGCATGATCCTCGAAGGCACAGATGGACATGATCCTTGGAGGAGATGAGTAAGGAACGGGCTCAGCTTGGCCGTTGAGAAGGAAAACAAACACTTGCTTTTGGCAGTGGCAGTGGGCAAAGGAGTTATCGGGAGCGTTATCAGGATCTCGGGAAGGAAATTGCCCTGCCGTGCCCAGCATCCCTTGTCCAGCCGGGGTTTTCTCAGCCCTCAGTGTGAGAAAGCAGAGGCCCACGGTTATCTGCATTCCTCTCATTCCACCAACAAAGTCTCCCTGTGGTTCATTTCCTCTAGAAAGGTATTAAGGAATATTAAGGGCATAGGAATCTGCTCATTAAGGACACGTCCGGCAGATCCCGCGCTTGCAGAGGAAAGACTGCAGGGCTTAATTTACCCAATTGTTGATGATTGATTAGCAAGGCCATTTTAAAATGCTTTTGATCCCCAAGTCCCCTCATTACAAGCATGGCTAGGGTTGAAGCCTTGGACTATTCCCAAGTAATCTGGGAAGCTGAGGGAGCTTTGAACAAGTTTTTATTAATATTCTGATCGATAAGCACAAAGGGGAGGATGAAGAAAGGCATTTTGCCGGATTACATCCACCTTGCCAGGTTTTCCACAGGCTTGGATGGCTCCCCTGGGCTGCTGGTGCTTCCTACAGCTGAACTCTAGGTGTGCAACAGGCCTTGTGCACGTGTGTCTGGCCACGGGGGCCTGTGCAGCTGCAGCAATTGTGCAAACACACTTTGGATCTGCCAAGGCTGCCACGGCTGCTCAGGTGTTGGGAACGCATCTGGAACACTGGGCTGCAAGGGGAGCACACATATGGCAAGGCAGGCAGGGCTCTGGGATACATGGAGGCCTCCAGCTCATGCTGGTTTTAAATGAGGCTTTTCATCTGATATGCTAAATTTTATGCCTCTCACAGTGAGAAGGTGGAGAATTTCAGGAGCCACTGAGCAGCCCAAGGAGAGCCTGTTCTCAAAGAGAAATCTCTTTTCTCCAGTCTGAGTCCCCAGCCAGGCAACAAGCATTTCAGTGAGAGGAGGGTGAAGAACAGGCAGAGAGATGGCAGGACAGGTCATCTGTCCTGAGAGGAGGTAGAGAAAAGGCCAGGGCATTGGCATGGAAGAAGAAAAAAAAGAGAAACCCTACTGAAGCTGTCCCTGGCACGTGTCTTGTGCCTCAGGCCATCCCTACTCTGACCCCAGCCCTGCCTCTGAATTTGCATCCAGACAACCTCCAGATCTGACTCCAAAATTATGCATTTGAAGGCTGGTTGGAGTCTGGTCTACTCAGGAGACACGTGTGGTGCCAATTTGGACATTGGTCCCCACAGACTTGTTTGGCTGCAGAGTGATCACAGGTAATTCCTCAGACGCCGCTGACCACGTGAGACACACTGAGATCTGGTGAAGAGAAGAAGCCTTTTGTAGAGAGCAGGCATTCAAATAGTTGTTAATCAGGGTCTCGCATCTTCCTATCTGCTCCTGGTTCTCAGCTTTGCTTCCAGCTGGCAGCGAGCTGTTCAGTCCCACCCCAGCAGCCCTCTGGGCTCCAGTGCCCACCAGTGTGAGCGTGGAGAGGATCCCTCCCGAGCTGGGTGTGCAGCTCTGCCCTGTTCATTCACACAGGTAAAGGTGGGGGTGATTCAGAAATCAGAGACTGCATCCCACTCACCTCTCCTTAGATGGCTCCAGCACCAGTGTCTGTCTCTGAACTCATTGTCCCAGGTCCCTCCTTCAGTCAGTGGACTGAAACAGGCACTTTAAAAACATGATTTATCTGCTCTGGTTTAGATGCCAACTCCAGGATGAATTGTGTGCTAGTCTCCATTGTCCAGACTGCTTAGATAAGTCTGAATTGTAAAAAAAATAAGAATGTTCAGGTTGAAAAGCTTGGAGGTAGACATCTACAAAGGAGGTAAACCAAATGAGATGCTTCCTAGCACAGGCATGTGGAAATGTTTCCTGCAACTGGAGATTGGCAAGGTCTGCTTTGGACCAGAGGAACTTTCCTAGCAGAAATTCCCATGAAGAACATTAACAACAAACCCCACACTTGCCTGGGTACAGTCACCTGCAGATTGAGGAATAACTACATGTGAAGCTCCGTGATTGCAATGCAGTGACCCAATCACCTGAATTTAAGTCCTATTTAGGTCCTTGTGTGTGGTGAGGACTTAGGCAAAGCCATGATACCCCTCAGAAGGAAACCACTGCCCTGTGTTTCGTGGCTCCTCTCAGCCTGAGGAAGGTGTTCTGCAACACCTGCCCTGTCTCATGGGAGAGCTGTGACCTCCCAGGGCAGGTGTGGCCAGAGTGGTTGCTTGTGCTTTCCTGGTCGCCTGTCCGTGGACATCTCCCTTCTGGAATGACCTGCTGGCAGCCAAGGCAAAAACCACAGAAGTGGCCATGTCTGGCAGGGATGTGGTGGCTCTAGAGGAAGTTTTAAACAGCCACGTCAGACCTGAATTTGTTGTCTTGCTTGTTTTTGAGGCTTATCAAAGTTTTAGCAGCAACATTAATGCTACGACGATTTTTAATGCTGACATAATTTTAAAGGACTCAGTGCCTAAGAGCTGAATCCCAACGTGCACAGCAAGGACACTAAAGCTCAAATATCAAGGTACCAATCATGTTCTTGTAGCTATAGTGACTGAAGTCACTATAAAAACATAAAATAGCCTTTGTATGAGCAGAAAATGGGAAGAAATGCATTTCTGAAAATTGCCGGCAAGTTCTCTTTGCTCAGAAAGAAGTGCAGTTAAACAGAACAAGAAAAGGGCAGCACATTCAACCCTCAGGTCAATTCTCCTTCAGACTTCATCAAGAGTTGCATGTCTCTGGTGAATGTGACATTTTAGGTACCATTGACCAGACACAAAAGAAAGCACACCTCCATCTCTCCTTGGCAGACCCATAAGGTTTCGTTGCTTTTCTTCCATTTCCCCGGGGTCAGGCAATTACCAGGCCCTTTAAGGTTTCATTTTTTGGGGAAAGTAAGTTTCAGGTTCCTGTGGCAATGAAGAAAAGGGTCAGCATTGAAGATTTAGAAGGACCACTTTTGAATAATGGGAACACCCAGCTTTCCTGAGGGTGGATGGGATTGGAGTCAACATCTGAAATGGTGGAGTTGGTAATTCTGGACCAGCACTGCCCAAATCAGCATCCTGTCCCCCCATCACTCAGCAGGTCTATACAGGCAGCTGACTTGCAGGGGAGAAAAGGTCAGGTTTGAGCTGGGAAAACACAGATAAAGGCAGACCTGAGGAAGACAGTCACTGCAGCTTTCTCTTTGCCTGTGACAACCCCATAGTGAGTTGTGAGGGCAAACACATCACATGCTCTCAGGTGCTCTGGAAAGCACTCTGAGCAAGATGAGCTGATTGTCTATCAACAGGCTGACTGCTCTCTCTGACCTGCTTTTCAATGTGATCTCTCACCAAAACACTATTTTATCTTCCTTTCAGCTTGGAGAGCTGATTCTGTCCTTCCTCATGTGAAGCTCAGCTCTCAGTCCCAGCTGGATGTCCTGAGCACTCATTTCAGGTGATTAAGAGACAAGTTATGCTACAACATTTCTCCGTGGCACAAACTCATGGGATGCACTTATCCAGCTGGACGGTGAGTGAAACTTCCAGCCTGCTTTTACATATCAAGGTGATGTCTACAAGCTACATTAATTCTGGGAGAAAATCTGCCCTGTGAGACTCATGGGCAATGCCCATTTTCAAACCCCTCTCTGCCCTGGTGGGATTTACCTCACCCTATACATCACTGTAAAATCCATCACTCACTGGGTGCATCCCAGGACATCTCAGTTCACAATCAGTGACAAAGTCAGGAAGACTCTGGCTGTGTTTTTTTCAGCATTTAGGTTAGGAAGGGAGTTGTGAGATGAATGTTACTCAAGAGAAAGATCCCGTTATCCTGTGCTGGCTGAAAATTTGTAGAGAATCCTCTCCTGACCCAAGGAACTCTCTGGATAAAAGGAGGGTGTATCAGCCAGAGTAACAAACAAGATGCAAGGCAGGACACAGCCTCTGGACTTCGCTCTTGCAAAGTTCAGATCTTCTGCAGATCTTCCCACGTTTGCTCTTCTGAACATGAAATTCTGTTCTGCTTGTGACCTTGGCAAGGAGCTCGGTCCAGAGGTTCCTCAGTTCCCTCTCAGCAGGACCAGGGGCACCAGCACTTGTTTGTGCCCCTGAAGCTCTCCAAGTGCTTGCAAATTGTTCAGACCCTGAGTATGATCCAAACAAACTGAGCTGGGGGTTGTGTAAACTATCTACGCACATAAATTGGGACATTTAAGAGGGGAAGAGGAAGGTTTTGTTTGTGTATTTTTTTTATTGCAGTGTATAAACAGGCAAATAAATAATTTACCATGTGATCCGTGTTTCAAGGCAGCCCAAATCCATTCCTGCTGTGTCTTTCAGAGCCCTATTCAAAGTCAGAGACAGGCAAAGGAGCAGCCATACATTTATTTTATTGCTCTGCAATAAGCAAACAAGCTCAAATGAGTTGAAAGCAAGGATGGGAAAGAATGTGGCCATTCTCTTCTCCCAGGTCCCAGGAGGAATCTGTGTTCTTGGACTAGGGTTCATCTCACCAGCCTTTAGATGGCCACATCATGGATGTCTGCTAAAGGACAGGTCATGGAAGGCTCCCTTTGTGGAGAGGAGGGCTCATTTCTGCAGCATGAGTCAGCTGATCTTGTCTGACCCCTTCTAGACAGTCGGGTAAGCATCATCCCCTGTCTTCTGGATAAAGCTGCAGCAGGGCCATGGACTGGCAATGCTTGTGGGCTGGGACGAGGCTCAGAGGGGAGGACAGGCTTCTGCTCGTTGTCATGTGGCTCCAAAATCACAGAACTGGACTCCTGGAGACTGCAGGTTTAAGAGAATTCTATTTCAGCAAACCCAGGTAGGGCTAGATTTGTGGAAGAAGCAACCAGAGAAGGCTGGGTCTTTAAATATGCTTTTAAAGGTGGTGGGAATGGAGATGCAACCTGAAAACATGGCTGAGAAGAATTGTGTTGGGTCATTTAGTCTCCTGCCCCTAGGACTACACTGGGATCCATCTGGATTAGCCAACAGAGTTCCCAAGAAGGGTTCAGCTCACCACCACCACAAGTTGGGGTTGCATCATTTCAGCCCCAAACCAGGAGAACAAACTCCTGAGTTTGTTGAGACAAATGAGACAGGAGAACAAACTAGAAACACCTAATTACCTGCTCTGAACCAAGAAGAAAGGGATGCTTGGACACAGACCCTCAAAGCTGTTAATGCAGAGTTTGGCTCAGCATTGGTATTTGTGTAAAATTGCCCATCACCTTCCCAGGGTGTCTGAGCATCACAAAACCTAAGGTTTTCTTAACTATATTAAGGAAAACAAATTCCTTTCCCTCCCACCTCTGAATTATCACCTGGACTAGGATATTTGCTGCTCTAGAAAGGATACAAAATGAAGTAAGAGTTTTCTCTGGAAAATCCAAGCTCATCATGTCAAAGGTCTGGGGTAGTGTTGCAAAGAAACTCAGTGAAATACAGGGAAAGGAAAACCCTTGTTCATGTTTCAGTAGGTCACAAGGCGCAATAAATGACCATATTATTGAATGCAAATTTGTACCCTGGATCAGTCAACTGACTCTTGGAGTTTGGTTATTCAGTTACAGAGCAATGGTTCTTGTTTTTGCCTTTCCAACAGACTTCCGAAACATGATCTTGATTTTTTTAATTTACACCAGATTTGTCTCTTTTTAGGAAAAAAAACCACCCATAGCATCTATGACACAAGGCACGGACAGACCTATTTTGTACAAATTCTCTCTTCATCAAGAAGAGGGAACCAGAACCTGGCACGAGAGTGGGTGGATGAGGTCTCCCACAAGATCTCTGACCTGAAGTTCAAAACTCTTTAGCCCACTGTATTTTAGCAGCTACAGAATTCAGCTTCCACCTAGATACAGCAAATGTTAGCATAGAACCACAGACTCATAAAAGAAATCTTTTTGGAAGAGACCTCTGGAACTAATCCAATCCATTCCCCTGCTCAAAGCAGGGCCAACTTCAACAGTTGCTCATATCTTTCCGCTTCTTCAGCCTGTGTTCAGAAATAAGGTCTGTGACTGAGTTTATTCTCCTTCAGCAGGAACTGTGTAAAAATTCTGCTTTCCAAGACCTAATTCAGGGAGATCTTGGCAGTACAGCAGACAGGGTGACTATTCCCTATATATTTCCTCACCAGTATTCTAAATATCATCTGAATTCTAGCCCTACAACTTCAGTGGCAGCTAATTCCTTTTCCTCCATGTTAAAGCAGCTGATTACCCTCCAAAACCAGCCCAAAGATCTCAGTGTCTCACCTCAAGTTGCCCAGAGTTTAATGCACTTTCTGACACTTTGTGACACATTTAGACCTGTGCTCATTCTCCATCTCCAGGCAAAGCTGGTGCATTCTGCAGAAAGAATTATATAAACAGTGACAGATCAATATCCTCAGCACCTGATTTTTGCCCAGAAAGATGGGAAAGCAGCATCAGAGATTGAAAACATCAGTTTGTACTCTGAGGGAGAAGAGTGTGCAGTCCATCCTGCAGACTTGGCTTCTCTTGCTGTCCTATTGAAAGTAACAGTCCTGCTTCCATGGCCCTCCCTTTTTTCCACATTTACTCAGGTTTGAACTAAAGATTATCCCCCATGGCTGCATCCCATGAGTGGCATTTATGGTCCTTCTCCTCTTTCTGTCCAAGAAGGAGAAGATCACATGCAGGGTGAAATGTGGGAGCACAGGTCACCAAAAGGGTGCAGCACAAAACCTCTCCTAAGGTACCTCAGTCCTTCAGGGTACCTGAGGATGTGGTGGGTGAGAATACTCAGCTTACTCTGAGGAAGAAAAACTGGAGGGGTTTTTGGTATTAATGGAAACATTTTCCTGGCACACCTGGAAGCCAAACGCTGAAAAGTCTGAGTCAATTCCTGAGGCTTTGCTGATGTGGTGCTATGGGTCCAACCAGCAAAGCTGGTCATAAAATCATGGAATTACATGAACATCCTGAGTTGGAAGAGACCCCCGGAGATCATTAGGTCCAACTCCTGGTCCTGCACAGGACACAGGATCACCCCCTGTGCCTGAGAGCATTTAGCTTTGGCAGCCTCGGGGCCATGACCATTCCCTGGGGAGACTGTTCCAGTGCCCAAACATCCTCTGAGTGTGGAACCTTTTCCTGATATCCAACCTAAACCTCCCCTGACACAGCTCCAGCTGCTCTCAGGCCCTGTCTCTGGTCACCAGAGAGCAGAGATCAGTACCTGACCTTCCTCTTCCCCCAGGAGGAAGCTGCAGACAGTAGTCAGGTCTCCTCTGTCTATTTTTCTCCAGGCTGAACAAGACAAGTGACCTCAGCTGCTCCTCATTTAGCTTCCCCTCTAGGCCCTTCACCATCTTCAACGCCCTTAAGCCCTCAGTGATGCCTCAGACCAGGTCTTGACCCATAACTGGCATTGTCTGTTCAAGTCTTGCTAGAGCCATTTCAGATAAATCCCTCTGCTTTTCCTCCCACTCTAATTTATCAACATAACAACCTCATTGAGGAAAGACACATCCTCTGCTTTAATCCAGCAGCTGGTTCTGAGAACATCAGGGTCCCCAGCATCGCTGGATGTAGCTGGTGCTCTGAGAGGTTTGGGAGAAGCCCTTGGTAAAAGCAACACCACCTTGGTTGGAACAAAGGCTCAACAGCAAATCTCGTAACACACCATAAACGTCCCTCTCCAAACTCTGAATTAAACACCCACTCAGTTGAAACGTTTGAATGATGAACATCATCATCTGGGGGTGGGGGGAGGAGGGAGGGAAATCTAGGCAGCTTTATTTTTTCCAGTGGTACAGAAAGAATTTCCTTCCTCCTGCAGATGTGCAGCCGGGGCGCTGGAAACAGTTCCCCGTCAGGTTCGAGCAGCTGTACTCGTGTGTCACCAGGCAATGAGACTCCAGGCCTGGGCTGTCAGCTCCACTATTGAAATTAATGGGCCAGACTCCTTACATTAGTGGAAATCGTCCCATTTAAATATATATATGTTATGCTGGGTACATAAGGCGACTGCAAACTGGCAGCGTGGCGGGAAGGGGAGCGGATCGGGAGGGGGCGGGGGGAGAGGGGAATGACAGGGTGCAAAAAGAGAAAATCCGGGAGAGGGAGAACACATCCTCAGGGGAAAGATATTAATTCTATGAAAGAAGTGTAAGGAAAGCCAAGAACTCATCAGATAGCACTGGAATGAGAGAGAGAGAGAGAGAAGAAGATAGTAATATGTATGGATAGATGGATGCATAGATATTTAAGATCTGTGCAAGAACAACCTCGGTGTGAGAGTGTATCAGTGCCCCAAACGCCAGAGGTCACTTGGATCAAATACCTACAAGGGTCAAAAAACCCTTTCAGCAGCAACAGGGAATTTCAAACCACAGAACAAACACAGTCCAGCAAGGCAACGAGCTTTTTTTTCTCCTCTTTCTTACTTAGTATTCAGGAGAAGCAGCATTTTTCTGCAGCATTTAGAGAGAGTAAATAATCAGGAACATGCTGCTGGAGGAGCTGGGAAGGGGCCAGAGAACATGGGTGTGAGGCAGGGGAACGGCCAGATGCTGGCAAGGTTCCCCACGTGCAGAGGAGGACAATGGGGTCTTCTCACACCCCACAGGGACTCAGAGCTGCCACAGTGGTTTGGGACCCCGAGGTTACGAGGGCTGGGGGGACCTGCGAGGTCCTGCTGGGCTGGGGGAGCCTCCAAGGCCACTCTAGGCTGGGGAGCAGTTCAAGGCTTGGCAGAAACCTGTCACTCCACCAGGAGAGATGCTGGGGACTTCTCCCCACCTTTGATCCGTCAAGAAGTATCAGGAACCATTTTTAAGACAAATATTCCTGTTTTCCTGAAAAGAAACAAAAAGAAGAGACCATATCTTGAAATCAGATGCACCATCATTCAACAGATGGTTTAAAAATGGAGATAACCCAGAATTTGGTGATGATGATTTATAAGGGAAATGATTTCTTCATCAAGATTCGATCCCTCCTTATTTTTCTTCCTTTGCAATCAGAAACACGAAGCTTCTGATATGGGAAAGAATGCGTATTTTTTTCATTTTCCTGTGAGAAAAGTTGCATTTTTTCATAGTTTTTTTCCAAAGCTGCTGCTGCTGCAGTGAAACAAGTCCCCTTCTCCTGCCTGCACTGGTGGGGCAGCGAGATGAGAGCAGGGGCTGGGGATAATCAGGTTTCCCTGCACTTCCCCTCAGTGGAGCCACGCAGGGGAAAGCAGAAATGATTCAGAGGTTAAATACTGCCACGAAGAAAACACCAGCCTCGCCTGCATGTGGAAGCTCACTGCCCCAGGAGCGTGTAAATGCATTTTTGTTTTAAAGGAGTTGTGTCCCGGGGGTTGTCTCGGCTCCGGGGTGCTGTGAGAGGAGGCTGCTGGAGAGGGAAGGGTGGCTTGTGAACAGATCCCAGGATTCAAATGACAGGCATTAATGGGCCAGGAATGCTGCAGCTGTAAAACGGGGAAAACAAAACAATTCTGTTTTGCAGAAGGACCTCACCAAAGATGACTCCAATGAGCACACGATCCACCAATCCGTCACTTCCCAGAATCCCGCATGAGAAGGTGGGATAATTACTATAATTTTAATGTACTCCATGATGATTTAAATACACTAGGTAAACTAAAAATATCCTGCTTTTCTGTGAGGGCCCTGACTTTCTGAGGTAATGCTGCCCCAGAGCTGCTGGTGGTTCATGTGCCAGCCCCTTCTCTTACCCCTAAGGGCACCAGAAACCTCATCACAGCTTTGCCCAGTGGAAAGTCTTTGTCTCCTGCATTTTGCACACCTCTCCTTTGGAAAAAAAATAATAAATCCTCTGCTCTTTCTCTTGTAATCTGTGGTAGAGCTGCAGAAGGAACAGAGGATGGAGAAGAGGACGTGAGCAGCAAGGGTGGGAGCAGGGAGCCTGGGCCAGCTGAGTACTTCAGCATGCTTGGAAGTGTCAGTGAAGCGAATAGTGTGTTTCTAACACAATCCTGAGTGTTGAAATACTGCTTAAATTGCCTCCAGAGCTGACATGAAACCCGAAGATCTGGAAGTATCTCCCGTGATTGATTGAGTGACTGATTGATTTGATTATATATGTTTTATATGTGTGCGTTAGGGCTGGATTTGGCTGTCTAAACATCATTTCCCAGAGCCAAGTTAGAAGCTCTGGGGTATCCAGCCCCAGACTCCAGCTCTTGCTTCTGAGGACTGCTCGTCTTCCCTCAGCTCTGTGTCCCTCTGCCAGCACTGTGGGATGTCTCAGATATACAAGGGCATCTCAGATGGCACCAGGCTCCTGTGTGTAGGCACTGAATCCCACCCTCTGAGTCACTAAAGCTCACAGAGATCATATTTTCAAAGTTTTCCTCTGCAGTCACTGGGATCAGGACTTTACCTTAAAAATAAACATCATCCAAAGCCAAGAGTTTCCTGGATAGTCAATTAATTTTTGTGGGGGTTGGTTTGGAAGAACTCTGAAATCTGATCCTCATTGTAAAGTTTGGAATCTTGGCAGCCATGTCAAGAAGCAAACTGTGTATATTTTGCCTAGAATTGTTTCCACTATATAACCAGGAAATAACAATAAAAAAGAGCCTCTTCTCCTTTAATTCTTTTGCAGAGGTCTTCATGGGTCCCTTGCTTGTCCCCCAGCATGCCAGAAAGAAGGAAACCTGAGATGAGGTTGGTTCTTGCATCTGTGCAAATGCAAAATTCTTAGATAGAATCAACGTGACTGCTCACGTGTGGTGGGTTTAGCAACACAGAAGTTCACTGGACCATTCCTATGGATATCTTGTTTAATAAACGAGGTGAAGCATGCTTCTTCCCTGGATGAGGATCCAGGCCGGACTTTTTCCAGTGCTGGTAAGGTCTCTGACTTGGAATTGCAGAGTTTTTGGGTCTTGGGGAAAGAATGGGGACAAATGGGTCAGTCTGGACTATCAGGTTTTTTTGTTCATTTGCAGGGTCTCCCCCAGGAGACCCACAGGACAAGCTCACAGAGAAGGAAACAAAGGATTTCACAAACTCCAGCTGATACAAAACCAGTGACCTCTGTTCTGCTCCTCGGCTGACCACTGAAAAATTATTATTGCAGAGATAAAGATCATAAATTTTTGTGCCTGGCTTTTTTTCCTAGATCCTGTTTAACAGTGTTTCTTGGCAGTTTCTTAGTAGATACTTTTTAGCTCTGGCTCTCTTCCTGGAGCTCTGGCAATTAAAGATATTAACATTCAGCTTTAAAAATAGCAAGGAGTGGGTATCCAGCCTCCCCAGATGAACATCCCTGAATGTGGGGAGAGCCTGCAAGGATGCAGAGCCCAGAGCTGAGCCATGGAGACCATGGAGAGGCTGCCTGGTCTCTCAATGCCCTTTCCAGTCCTTGGTCCCAGGACTTCCTCACCTTCTCTTCTGCCTTCCAAATTCATGCCCATCCCTTCCAGATTTTTCACCCCTTGGCTGGTTTATATAGAAACCCTCATTTGACAGGATGTCCCTGTCTTTAAGCTACAATTTAGGCTGTTTTGCTTCTGGGTAGATCCACCTACCTCTGCTGTGTTTTCCAGGATGCTGAAGGATCACTATGCCTTTTGAGCTGGGAAGGGAAAAAACAACAAAAAGCCCTTCTTCTGCCTCTGCTTGAGCTCTGACAGCATGAAGTGGAAATGACCTGGCTGGTGACTTAGTTCTGAGCTTCCCTGCCTCTCTTGGCTCCTCTAAAATACAGAGGAAACACATTGTTATCTCCAGATCCTGAGGGCTGCCCAAGGAAAAACAGACCCCTCTGGGAGGAACATCTTCATCTCTGCTTCCCTCCTCACTTCTCCATCAACAACTGGCAAAAAGGGTGTGAGAACAGATCCAGCTGTTAAGCGAGCACAGAAAGAGATGAGGGCTGTGTACCCCAAGCTTCACTGTAGATGATGTTACCAAGTGAAACTTTTCTTCCAGCTTGTTCAGGGCACTCAGGAGGTGCTCTGGACTTTTCTCCAGTATTTCTTACTGCAATGATGCTTTCTCTGTTGAGGACCATAAAGCTCCCTCCTGGGAGACTTGGATGAGGCTGAGAGTGGGCAGAAATTCAGGCCAGGACGTGGCAAATGGAGGGTCACACAATTCCTGCACACTTATCCCAAGGGGAACTCGTGGGGCTGAACCACATCAGGAAGGGCACTGGAGTCTGTGCACAGGGAAGATGTCCAAGGACAGGGGAAGGGGGAGCTTGAGCAGGGCACTGGAGGAGCAGGGGGTCTGCGGCTGATATTGGGAGATAATCAGCAAAGGAAAGCAGCAGCCCAAGCTTCCCTCCAGGAGCCTACAAGAGCCAGCTGCCAAGGACAGCCCTGCAGTACTCGCTGGATAGAGCAGGAATTTTGATTTGGAATCTGTGATAGACAGAACACAACTGAGGAGAATTTGAATGTACAAATAAGCTTGTAAAATACAGAGCGAGGGCACTGCAAGGGATGTGATTTGAAGGGCAAGAAAAGTCCTTCTCCTTCCACTGATCACCCTATGGGTCCTTCACACTCCCCAAGCTTGCAGAGCTCCCAGCTTCTGGGATCTCAGGGATTGTTGTGGGAAGGTCAGGGTCAGATTGTTGTCAGCAGCTCAGAATATGCAGTACTGAGCATAACTTTGGACACAGAAGAGCCATTTCCAGCATGGGGATGGCCTGTGCCCCTCTCCTGGCCAGGCAGTCAGGGGTGGGTTCACAAAGCAACACCTGGAGGAAGAACCTCAAGGAGAAACTGTCACTGCTCTGCCAAAACCTGGGCCCCAAACCTGGACAGTCTCCATACAAAGGATTTGACTCAACACCTTGGCGAGGGTGAATCTGCAGGCTGCTGGTGGTGATAATGAAGGGGGCACTTTGGATCTCTAAGGTAGGAGTGGGAGGCAGCAGTTGTGCAAATACCAATGAGCTGGTGAGTGAAAAGGGATGGCTGCAGTCACCCCATTTTGGGGAAGGACAAGGTTCCCAGGACCTGGGGATGTCTTTATCCCGCTCTGTGGCAGGTGGTGATGATGGCTGTCCCATAATTTTAAACAATTAATTATTTGGTCTTGGAAACTCGACCTTTTAGCTCTCAATTCTTTGAAACCAACAGGAAGACTATGGTGCTATCTCACAACACCCAGTGCTTGAGGCGACGCCTTTCACCAGACATTTGAGGTTTTAATCATTTCTGGTTATTCCTCATAATTTCAGTTAATAAATCCAGGGTGGTTACAGCGATGATTCATGCAGGATGCATCCTGTTTCTTCTCTCCCACATCTCTCTGGCAAAAAGCTGCTATGGATTAGGAACCTTGCCCTTCATTTTTGGAAATTGCTCTCCCACTATAGACTCCAAATGAGAATTGCTGTGGTATTTCACTGTGTGCTATTTCAGAGCGCTGGCTTCTTTGATGCAGTCATCATCTATATGGAAAAGAGGTGTGTGCATGAATCAATGGTACAGTTCAGCTGCATCTGCATTAGAAAGGCATAAAAATGAATGAAATGCAGGAACTGAAATGTGCTCTCCCAGGATGCTGTGCTAAATCTGCACTTCAGAAATACGCCAAGGCACTTTCCGGGCGCGGGCTGCAGAACCAGGAGGGTCCTATAATTTCACACCACACTTCCTACATTTCCATTTTCACCTCTGGTGACTGGAGCATGTCAAGGTTTGTCTGAGTTCCCTGAAAGTTGCATGATATGTCTTTCATCTGCTATTTAAAAGGATTTTTTTAATGTCAGGTTTTCTATTTCCCTTTTCTTTTGTCATTGCCCACTTCTAGAAAATGCTGGTGGTTTTCAGTTTCTGGAGGAAGGCTGCTCTTCTCTATGAAAGAGGCAACAGAGCAAACTGTGCCAAATCAGCTTAATACAAAATGATTGGTCCATGCAGCTTTAGACATCTTAAGAGGGCCCTTTGCAGGAGCAGGACTAATTTTCTGCTTTGAGTCTGCACATCTCACCAGCTGGGATGGCAGAGCCACGCATCCCAAAACCTCTTACGCTTCTCTGTTTGATCAATTAATAAACATAGCAGTTAAAAGATGAAGCCAGAAGCCCTCAGAGGAGCAGATAATCTGAGCTGCCTTCCTTGTCCTTCAGTAACAGTGAGGGGAAAAGAAAATAGCCTTACTTTTACCCAGCCTAATCCCATCTCCTGTTGTTCCTCACATGAACACTGGCTGCATCTCATTGAGAGAGGGGACCACAACACTCATAGGAAGCACTGGTAGGGAGTTTCTATCTCTGGGACGTTCAAGACTCTGCGTCTGCTTGTAACAGTGGATAGCAATGGGAACTGCTGGAAAATGATTAATTTCATCCCTAAACCGACATTTACATTAGGCCCTCTCAGGGACTGCCATTTTCTCACCCCTGGCTCCAAAGGGATCCTGGGCATAGCTGTAGAGAACTGTGAAAATCCTGGGTGAGATGAGTCTCACCCTTAACTGGAGGGATCTGAACATGTTCTTCAGTTTCCTCTGTGGGCTCTGGAAAAGGGACAAGCCCAAAGAGGCCATTAGGCTTCATCAATAAAGAAGGTTACAAGGGAGCTGGAGAGGGGCATTTGACAAGAGCATGAAGAGACAGGACAAGGGGCACTCCCTTCAAACTGGCAGAGGGGAGGTTTAGATGAGATGTCAGGTGGAAATCCATCCCTGTGAGGGTGAGGAGGCCCTGGCACAGGGTGCCCAGAGAAGCTGTGGCTGCCCCTGGATCCCTGGAAGTGTCCAAGGCCAGGCTGGACAGGACTTGGAGCAACCTGGGATAATGGAAGGTGCTCCTGCCCATGGCAAGGGGTGGAATGAGATGATCTTAAGGTCCCTTCCAACTCAACCTATTCTAGGATTTTATGATCATTGCTCCCTTGATCTCCTAATGAATTGACAAATACTGGAGAGAGAAGAGGCTTTTGATCACAAAAAGTGAGTTTTGGTCACATCTTTGCATTCCAAACCAATCTTTAATGGCTGAGTGTCTCTTTGCCTGGTGCTTTCATGTTATGAGGAATGGGAACATCCTCACTGCAGTTGAAGAAGCACAAAGCACTTTTCTTTGTTGTCAAAAGCCCAGAAGAGAGCAGGTAGAAGAGGAAATGAGCAGCCAGCTCTATCCAATATTAACAGCTCTGCAACTCAGGAGACATGTCCAAGCGAGTTTATCTCCCCCCAAAAACTGGCAGGTTGAGTAAAAACACTTGGTAGAAGAGTGACCCCAGGGAGGATGAGATACCTTCTGCATAATTATCTGCAGCCGGGGTTTGGCTCTGCTATCGTAGATGCTAATCATTCACACCCACTGTGGAAAGGCCAGAGAACAGCCCTTGTGGTGAAATACATGAATGGGAGGCAGAGGAATGCAATGTTCCTGTTGTTTTGCATGGCTGAGGATCAAATGCAGCCAGCACCGGTAGCACCTATGGCAGCGCAGGGAGCTGCCCCTTATCAGCAGCTTGCACCCTGCTGGCAATCACAGCACCCCCGGCTCACAGCTGAAACTCCTATCACGACATCTCTGCCCTCAGGATCACGTAACTAAAAGGTGAAGTGGGAGAAAAAAAAAAAGGAGCTTGAAATGCTAGGAGAGCTCTAAGCTTTGATTCAGCAAAGGCTTTGAGGATGTGTCTGATTTAAATGAGCCCTGAAATTGACTCCCATCAATAAGCCTTAAGAAGATTGTTATGAAAATAAACCATGACTGTTTCTGCCCTCAAAAAAAGACAACAAACTAGAGCCAAAGTCCAAAGTTATGAAAGTAATCACCGATAATTTACAGCCTAATCACCCGTGGGAGATACTATTGGTTTCTACAGGAAAGGTTGTTATCTACCAGGATCAATAACCACCTTGTAGGAAAGCCTCAAGGTACTGGCAGGGGCAACCACAATATTCCCTGCAATTGTTACTCAGCTCCTATTTATGGGTGTGTGGTCACAAAAACCAGCTGCAGGAAAAAATTCAGAGCTGGCCTAACCTGACAGAGTCTTAGGGAGAGGCATCCATTCTTGCTGAATGCTGAATTTTTTTACCTGAACTCTCAGGAAAAAAACAAAACCAAACCACTAAAAACCCTGCTGACTTACGGGGGAATTGGATGATCCTGGGTTTAGCACAAGTTTGGGATTCACTGTCAGTGACACTATTGCAACTTTCACTTCCTTGACACTACTGACTGCACCTTGTGCTAAAAAATCCCCTCTCGTGTGACCCTTAGCCTTGGTCTTCATCCTGGGACTTACATGGACCTTAAAGAGATAAGGAATGGACACCTACAGCTGTAATGCAAGAAATGAGGTGAAAATGCCACCTTGTCTTTGTGAGGAACACCTGGCAGTGGAAAATGCAGCAACCAGATAGATAGTTACAGCTGTCACCCTGTAACCCTTTACGCTGTGGGAATTGTATCCTTGAACCCGAGACAACAGGGTAAGAAGGAAGGGAGAGTGGTTCTGACCCAAGGTTTGATATAGCAATGCCTGTTTGGAGACTTGTAAATCCAGCAAGGGAGCAGAGTGAGGGGATTGTCCCAACTCTCTGATTGTCCCTGCTCTGTCCTTGTGAGACTCCACCTGCAGTGTTGTAACCAGCTCTGGGGCCCTCAGCACAAAAAGGACATGCAGCTGTTGGAACAGAGTCCAGAAGAGACCATGGAGATGCTCCAGGGTCTGGAACCCCTCTGCTCTGGATCCAGGCTGGGAGAGCTGGGGGTGCTCACCTGGAGAAGAGAAGGCTCCATGAGAGCTGGAGAGGGACTTGGGACAAGGGGGAAAGACTGAAAAGAGGGCAGGTTTAAATTAGATATTAAAAATAAATTCTATTTGAGGGTGGCAAGGCCCTGGCACAAGTTGCCCAGAGAAGCTGTGACTGCCCCATCCCTGGAAGTGTTCAAGGTTGGATGGGGCTTGGAGCAACCTAATCTAGAGGATGAAACCCCACATGGCAGGGGTTTTGGAACTGGATGATCATTAAGGTGGCTTAAAACGCAACCCATTCTGTGACTCCATGATTTAAGGTGTGCAGCCGGCAACCACACCTCTTGGATGGGTCGGTGTCACCTGCAGGGGTGACATCAGTGCTCAGTGCCCTTCCAGGGGGCAGGGTCTGGTGGGTGAGTTCACAAGCGCAGTTCTATGACCTGCAGAACGCCTTCACCCAGACGAGGGCCCTCCTGGTCTGTGAGCTGGTGACCCAACATTTTTCCCCCCCAGAGCACTGGCCATAACCTCTGTGTGTTGGTGGCCTGGGCATTTCCCTGCTCCCTGCCAGCCCTACCTCTTGTTTTCAGGTTTCCTGCGGGCAGAGGAGGCAGAGAGCTTTCTCTTCCCCTCCTTTCCCTCCTCCCACAACATCAAGCACAGAGACACGGGGGGGTCTCACGAGGTTCATTCCTTGTGCCCTTTGGTGCTATTTTGCTTTATGCCTCTACTAAATCTGTCCCCAGGGCTCGGGGTGGCTGTAGCAGCCCCAGGGCTTGGCACAGAGGGTCTGTTTTAAGGTTGCCACGGCGACTGCCATGGCAGCATTTAAAAATGGCACAGGCTGTTATTTAATGCCAGCTGGGCAGGGATTGCAGGGAGGGTCAGTGACCCGTTACAGATTGACAGCCCTTTACAGCAGGATCGTCCTGGGGACTGGCTGGGAAGGGGGACTCACCCTGAATCCACAGGGAGCTGAGCATCTTGGCTGAGTTTTTGAGGAGCTTCCGTGGGAAGGAGTAACAGTTTAGGCCAAGCACCTCCGTGATGGAAACTGGTCTCGAAGAGCAAGGTGTTTTATCTTACAGCAGAAAAACCTGCTTTAATTACACATACTAGGAAGGAGGGAAGGCAGAACTGGTGATAAGAGACGTGCAGCAGCCCCAACAGAGTTAGCTTAATTTCTCCTGTGCCCTTAATTATCTTAGAGGAGGAAGGGCTGGAGGGATATAAATGGTTGAGGAGGCAAGTGGGAAGGGAAGGTGACTTGCAAGGCTCTCCAGACTTCCCTAGTTCCCTGGCTCCTGCAGCCATCACCCCAGCATTCCCCAGGGACGGTGCTGTCACTGCCAGGGACCATCCTCCAGAACAAGGGATGCCTACAGCAACCTGCAAGGTCACCTTGGGGTGCACCTGAGTTTGGTGTGCTCAGACAGGGGTTTGCACCTCTGCAAAAGCAATGGGAACTGGTTAGCCACGGATATAATTTTGGTAGTACCACATCTAGAAAAAAACAGACACTGCCTAGTGACAAAATGAATGACAGTGGTGAGGCCCTGGCACAGGGTGCCCAGAGAAGCTGTGGCTGCCCCTGGATCCCTGGAAGTGTCCAAGGCCAGGTTGGATGGGGCTTGGAGCACCCTGGGATAGTGGAAAATGTCCCTACCCATGGCAGGAGGTGGAATGAGATGCTCTTAAAGTCCCTTCCAGCCTAAACCATTCTAGGATACTATGAATAATAAATCATCAGCTCTTTAATAGCTTGATGGGATTTGTGCATCTGCATATGATTGCAAATTGTTCATTCTGAGGGTGCACCAACAAGCCCAGTCCCAGGCTGTGGCTGTGGGAAGAGTAGAGAGAACAGAGCTGCCATGGGATGGGGAGGAAGGGTTTTGCAGCTCTTTCCTCCCAAGTCAGCCACACCATGCACAGGGTGGTCATCCTTCTGTCCCCTCTGCCTCTCATGAGACTGCCCCGATGTCCAGGGATGAGGAATCTAGCCCTGTTTTTCCATTTAAGGCCAAATTTAGTCCTACCTCTCTGTTCTCTCTGTCTGGCTCTCCCTGCAGCAGGGACCACACCCTCACTCAGCTTTTCCACAGTCCATTCGAGCTTTCCTGGGAGAGCCAACAACACTGGGGTTTTCTGTAATTGCTTGAGGGTGAGGCTGATTCTCCAGGCAGCAGGACGGGAGGCTCTGGGAGACACAATACTATTGTGTGTCCCTAACTTGGGCTTTTTGTTGACTCATCCAGGCAGGAGGAAGATCCCATCACACAAGTGGCCTCTTAAATACCTCTTTTAAGATCAGTCATCCTCCACTACACAGATGCTGGGGCAGTGGTCATGCTCATAATGAAGCAGGAAGTAAGGAAATGTGTGCCTGTAGAGGGAAATGTTCATTCAGCCAGGTTAGTCGTGGCCATGGCATGGGCCTGGTCTGCATCTCTGGAATCTCCTGGGCAGACCCTGGGCATGACTCAGGGGCCAGTGCAGACAGGGAACATCCCCAGCATGGAGGATTGTGAGTATGCACTGGGCTGGGTGTAGGGAGAAGAGACAGAGTGCTGATTATGGAGAAGTTAAAATAAAGAGGGCAGAAAATAGTCAGGCATGATAAGTCCTGCTGCCATCTCTCTGGAGAGTGTCTGTGTCTGCATCCTCCAACCCATTACTAGTTAGTAACAAACTCCTTCCCAGATGGAGGTGCCAGCTTTACCTTCCCAGTGAACCCACACCGTTTATCTGAGGCATAAAATCACAAAAGCACAGAACAGTTTGGGTAGAAGGGACCTTAACGCTCATCCAGTCCCACATCCTGCCATGGGCAGGGACACCTTCCACTATCCCAGGGTGCTCCAAGCCCTGTCCAGCCTGGCCTTGGGCACTTCCAGGGATCCGGGGCAGCCACAGCTTCTCTGGGCACCCTGTGCCAGGGCCTCACCACCGTACAAGATTCCATGGGACAAGGAGTAGTGGCTTCCAAGTGAAGAAGTTTTTTATCATAAGGGTGGTGAGGGACTGGCCCAGGTTCCTCAGAGAGGTGGTGGATGCCCCTTTCCTGTAAATATTTTAGGTCTGGTTGGATGGGGCTCTGAGCAACCCGATCTCATTGGAAATGTCACTGCTCATTACAGGGGGGCTGGACTAGATGGCCTTTGCAGGTCCCTTCCAACCCAAACTATTCTACAACTCTGTGACTCTAGGACTCGGTGACTCTATGATTCCATGATTCCATGACTTTGTGACTCTATGATTCTATGAATCTATGATTCCATGATTCTATGATTCCATGACTCTATGACTCTCTGATTCTATGATTCTATGACTTTATGACCCTGTGATTCCATGACTCCAGACCCTGAGGCCCCGCAGCCCCACAGGCTGCTCCCACCCCGATACCTGCTCTGCTCAGTGCCCCATGGGGTGGGAACGTTCATGAAGGGAGGGGAACATCCCTACCCAGTCTTCAAGACAAGAAATTCGAGAGTGTTTTCTTCCAGACCACCCAGGAAATAAGTGGCAGTGCAAGATCAGGATTTGGGCTCCCAGCTCCATCTTCCAGCCCCAGGCTTTTACCACGAAACAAAAAAAAACAAAACAAAACAACAAAACAACTCTAAAACCAAAAACATCTGCAAACCACACAGTCTCCTGCTAAAAGATTTGAAGAGATTAAATTATGTTAAACTCTTAATCCTTCAGCCTTTTCTAAGGCCCAGCTCCACTTAAAATCAGAAATACAGAGACCTTAACATTGGGCTGTAAGAAAAACAAACTACAGTGATCGTTTATTTTAACCCACAAAACTGCAAGAACAAGTAATTACCCTAAACCTACAGCATTCTTGGGAAGAGAGCCGTATGTAAAATAGGTTCCTTATGACTTTTTGGGCCAGCTTTGTAAATTTCCTTTTGGAATTTCTGACACAGTAAGGAAAAGGAGTTTTTTAACTGTATCTGTGAGAAGATGATATGACTTCCAATTTCCAGAGTAGAAGCGTGAAAATAAAAACTTCTATGTGAGCTGATAAAGCTTTAACTTTGCATATTTATCTTGATTCTCTCTGTGAGTACATCCATAAAATCCTTACAGCTGGGGAAGGATAGGCCTTTAAATTAAAATGCTGAAAAAGTCCTTAGTGAAGGAGAGTACAGCCTCTTTAATCATTGAATTTTGTTTATTGCAACAGATTATGGATCTGAGAGGAAAAGAATTTGAGAAATAATTATGGCTTTAAGATATAACAGGACAGTCATCATGAAAAACATAGAAGTTTGCTGTTTACAGGGGAAGTTGTCTTAAAATTGCTGTCCCCAGGTTTTCAGAGATGGGAACTCAATCCCATGAAATATGATGGAGCTCATTGCAGGAGCAGAGGCAAAGAGGGATTTGTGAAACATGAGGGGGCAGTTTGTTACAGTGTTTTTATGGAGACACACTGTTTTAGGACCTTAGCTGAGGCACGAGTCCAAGTCAACATCCCGCAAAAACCTAAATTCTCCTGTTGAGGGAACAAAATCTGCTGGCACTCAAGGTGATGAGCCATGAAGTGGGAAGGCAACTTCTCCCCTTGTTTGTACCAGCATAAATCAGAACCAGCTCTGTTGATGTCCAGAGTCTTGAAGGCTTCCTCCAGAAGCAAAGGATCAGACCCAGCCATGGACTGTGGTGGTGCTTTCGGCTTTATGGGAATGTTTTAAACTATGTGCTTTATTGTACTGCAGCAGAACATCTTATAAAATGCCATGGCTGAAAAGAACAATTTTAATAATGGGGGAAAAAAAAATCTGCCTCTGAGTCAACAAAAAGACAGCCTGCATTGGGACTGTCAAGGCAAAATGACTATTCAGACTTACTCTTACTCACACAACTGAAATAAAGGGGGAGTTGCTCAGGTGATAGTGGGACTAAATCATTGTAAGAAACCATCAGGCCTGAGATTTCATTCCTCCCAGCCTCAAAACCCACTGCCTCCCACGGGCTAGATTGTGCTTGTATAAGTCTTTCCCTTTTGGCTTTTTGTGGTGATTTATGTTTCCTTGCAGTGTGTTATTTAGCCATAAGTTATACCTTTGTGCTGTAGCACATCCCCTGGTAGGCAGCTAGACAAAGCAGGAACCTTCTTTTTGTCTGCAGTGACTGGAATGAGGCTTTTCTCCATATTTCCTAGATTTTATTGGGGGCTGATAAAAGGAAGATTTCCAAGTCCTCATGCTCAGTGGGAAACAGGAACAAAAACTCCTGGTCCTGGGAATAAGGACTTCTCAGTACACAGAGGTCACTCTCTGAATATTAGAGGAACCCACCCACTGTTCTCCAGAATGAAACTTACAAATAAAAAAAGGAATATTCAGTGTCTTTACTGACACATTACACCATGCTACTTCACACTTGATTGCTGCACTTGTTCATCACCAAGGTCTCCACACCAGATCCTGATTCTTCAGCATCCAACAGTTGAGTTCACAATGAAAGAAGTGGAGTTACAGAATCACAGAATGGCTTGGGTTGGAAGGGACCTTAAAGATCATCTAATTCCACTCCCCTGTCATAGGCAGGGACTATCATAGGCCTCCCACTATCCTAGGGTGCTCCAAGCCCTGTCCAACCTGGCCTTGGACACTTCCAGGGATCCAGGGGCAGCCACAGCTTCTCTGGGCAACCCGTGCCAGGGCTTCCCCACCCTCACTGAAGGAAGAATTTATTCCTAATATCCAACCTAAATCTCCCCTCTTCAGTTTAAAGTCATTAACCTTCTTCCTATCCCTACAAGCCCTTGATCTGGGTTGAAGGAGATCTCTGGGAGTCACCTTTCCCAAAGCCTGCTCAAAGCAGGGCTGTAGCAGTGGACAGCTCTGAGGTTACTCTGAATGGCTCAGAGCCTTGGAACTGAAACTGCTCAGCCACTGACAAGAGTGACTGTGATTCCCACAACTATATATTATTTGTTTAAATCATCTGAGGATTAAGAAATATCTTATCTTTTAATTAAGAATCAGTTTCATTTCAGATTGCAGCATAATTTAATTTATTCAGAGCGTTCCTAGAGTTAATCAACACCAACCCATACACAACGGCACTTTCTGTCTTGGTGCATTTCCCAGTCTCCACCACTCTGTGGCCTGTGCAGCCCAGATAGCACAGATACATGAAAAAGGAGATCAGTGGTGCCTTGAGGCTGCTTCTTGCACCCTGAAGTCACATTGACTTCAAAGGAATTGGATGGGTTGTTGCAAGCTGAGGTACTTCACAAAAGGACACCTGGAGTCAGTGGAGAGTGAAGAACATCCACACATATTGGTCCATGGCCCATCTAGCTCTGGTCCTGTGTCCACCAAGGGTTCAGGAGTCAAGGAATTGAGCAGAGGATCAAGAGCTTGGAGAAGAGTGTGAGAGCAGGGAAAACACCCAGTGGTGTTTTCCAGTAGGCCCTGGGCTCACTTTGTATCTCTTGGACTCCCACAAGTGCTGTCCCTGCATTTAACAGCCCTTGAGGAATTTCTCTCCCATGAGTTAGCTGAACACTGTTTTCAACCTGTAAATGTTTTGCACTCCGTGATCAAAACGTGCTGCCAGCTCACAGAGGCAGCAGGAGCTGCAGGGGAAAGGATATTGAGGCATTTTATTGGATGTGGGAGCTGAGGTCAGTGCAGGCTGCAGAGTTAAATCTGTCAGCACAGGGTGGCAAGCAGGTCATTCCCTTTCACTGAAAAACACTGAGCAGAAATTGCTGCAGAAATCAATGAGGACAGAAACCAACACTGAGCAGCTCGGAAGGTGAGGACCCAGGAGACAGCACAAACACTCAAGGATTTAGATGGTGTGACCCCAGATTTATGCTGGCAACAGGAAAATCCAGTGCTGAAGAGCTAAGATGGTCATGGAGTCAGATCTCACTTTTCAGCAGGAGCTGGATGATCTAATTCTATCCTAAGTAAACCAAGTTCCCATGCAATGTGAAGAGAGTGACCTGGTGAGGTCCTGGCACAGGTTGCCCCGAGCAGCTGTGGCTACCCCATCTCTGGAAGTGTCCAAGGCCAGGTTGGATGGGGCTTGGAACAACGTGGGATAGTGGAAGGTGTCCCTGCCCATGGTAGGGGGTTGGAGCAGAATGATCTTTAAGATCTATTCCAACCCCAACCATGCTGTGACTGAGGAAATGCCTGGGTGCCTTCCCTTTTCCATGTTAGTTACAGTAGGTTCATCTCAGGTTTAAGCTCCAGATTTGGCATCATGCATGGGGGACCCACACACAAACAGAGATCTCTTATTGCTGTGATACCCTGGAGTCTCCCTCCTGATCTCCCACCGAAAACTTCAGGATGCTGGAGATGTTCTGCAGCCCTTGCATTGAGCTGAGAGGGATATTGCAGATCCCCGGCGGCATCTCGACTGCACCACTCTGCGTGAGCAGCCAAATCAAGCCCCCAAACCTGGGGAGAGGATTCGCCCAGGAGCAGCAGGGTTTGATCTCACCACTCTGGTGGTTGCTGGTTGCTTTGGATCCTCTGCCTAACCCAGGCGTGAGACAAAAAGCGCCTGTTCCAGGCTATTTGCATGGGGTGAACTCCTTTATTCACCACAGCCTTGCGGAAGGATCGCTGTCTGTGCAGGAGCCTGGCCACACCTGCTCCCCATGGGATGCACACAGGCTGGGGGACTCTGCAGTGGCTCCAGCTGTGCACCTTCGACATCTGTCTCTTCATGCATTTGTCTATCTCACCTCATCTTTTTTTAATTTATTTTTTTTTTAGTTTGTATGACTTCACACATCAAGACAGAGTGGCGAGGTGATGCTGTGGTGAGTCTAAGCACACTGGGTTTAACACAAATAATTTCTTTCTTAATTATTTTTATTAATATTTAATATTTTATATTAAATTCTAATTATTATTTTTATTAATTTTTTAGGATTTTTATTAATTTTTAACCCTGAAGCAAATGGACAAGCCTTGATGGGGATGAGGATCTCTTTCAGTGCTGGTAATCATTTTATATGAGCTGTGCTTCAATGGCCTGATTTAAACCATTAATACCACTAATTAATACCATTAAGTATTTAATTAAGAAAGTGAATAATTAATTATATATGTTCATACAATAGTAGTCATGATAATACTATTGTTAATGAGCAATAATTAATGATGGGTTGTATTTGGAGAGGCAGTAACAGCACTGACACCACTGGGATCAGGAATGTGCTCTGGGAATGGGCACGGGCACATCTGTCCTGGCTGTCCCTGAGGAGGGAACAGGGAAACCTTCCTGACACTGCATCCAGCCTTTCTTTACCTTCCTTACTTTGGCATCACCTTCAAGGACTGTGGACTTGTGAGGGGTCCTGGTTGGGAGCAGGAGGTGGAACTGGAATATTCCAGGGTTCCTGCACCTTCTCCTGCGTGCTGGAACATGCAGCTGGGTCTGGCTCCCTTTTCCCCATTCCTCACCAAGCTCTAACACACATCTGTGCTCCCCACAGCAGAGTTTAGAGAAACTTAACAAGAAACACTCAAAGCCCACCCTTATCCATTGTTGTGTACCTTGTGTTGGGCACTGCAATGACATATAAATAATAAAAATAATAATAAAAATATGCCAGTTCCTTCCCCAAGTACAGGAGTGGTGAATCTTGCCAGGGACTGGCTGTCACTAGTCACTTGTTGTCGCTCTGTGTGTGTGCTAACACAAGCTGCTCCTCTCCGAGCTGAGGGCTATAAATAAGAATTAAATAATAGCAGCTGCTGTAGGGAAGATGATGGCAGTGTTATTGTGATAGATATCCATACCGGACCCTTTGTGGGCTGTGGGATGAAATGTGAGCTTTCTACACAGTCAGGAACAGCCCAGAGAGCATTTGGAAAATTCAGGAGGAAAAACTGATTTGATTTTTGGCCTTCTTCAGGGAGGAAACTCACAGGACATATTTTCCTGGCTGTGGGAGTAGCCTGTGAGAGGGGTAACATGTTCTCCATACGTACATCCCCGTCTCACTTTGCATCCTCAGGAATGCAAGGTTAGCAGGAAAATGCAGCTGGGAATCTGTAATGAAAAATTCTGCCGACTCTTCAAAGAGCATCTCTGATCTCTTTCACAGGCACGCTCAGCTTCCAGAGAGATGCTGCTGACGTGAGGGACTTCAGCTCTGGGAGCTGCAGGACCACTCTGCAAATGGAGAAGTGCTGGACCTGGGGGAAGAGGCTGTTGGGAGGGGAGAAATGTGGAGCTGTCGGGTGCCAGTGGGGCAGAGCATTGCTGGGGTTGGTCACGGTATTTTGGAGTGTTGCACCCGAGTGACAGTCATCCCCGCCTCATCCATCCATCCATCCATCCATCCATCCATCCATCCATCCATCCATCCCTGCAACCCCCAGCACAGTGCAGAAAACCCCCCCAGAGGCTCTCAATGACTCGTGCTGTGCTTTTTAACCTCTGCAGTTTGTTCTCTTCAATTCCTCTGAAGTTTCCTCCCTCTTCCATTATCCAATGGCCAAGGTTGCTGCTCAGAACAGTAAGGATGGGAGAGGAGAAGGCAGGAACTGGCAAGATAAAGTGCTTCCAAGAACTCCTCCTCCCTTCTGCTCCCTACTCAGAGCCTCTGTGTTAAATCAGAAGAGGTTTTTTTGCCTCTTCTCCTTTCCCCAGAGGCTGTCCCAGGACAGCTCTGCTCTGGGAATCAGAAACCTTCTTGTAACCACTCAGTCTCACGGATTCACTTTCAGCTCTTTTGCCCTCAGTTTTGCTCTCCCTAATATTTCATGTTTACCCCTGAGATAAATGTGCAGACAGCAGCTGCATCCCATCCCAGCTCCCATTTCAGCAGACTAAGCAAGCTTGGGGAGCTCTTCTTGTGATGCAGAAGGTTCATGGATCAAAGGCTTTGCTTTCACTTGCACCAGGCAATTTTCCCTAAGAGCAGATTTGTCTTGATATTATTAACAGCTCACGAGAGAGGAAAAATAATGGGATGTCCTTAGTCCCAGGGATGCCAACCACATACACAGAAATGGTGGGTTTTTTTCCCAAATTAATTGAAAAGGAAGATCCATCATGGCATCAAGGCTTGTGGAAAAAAACTTGTGTGTTCTTTTTTTTTTTTGTATGAGCAATCCCATTTGTGGACCAGTGCTAAGAGAGCTGCTGGAAGATGAGGGCTTTCAAAAGTTAATTGATTAGAGGTAAATCCCACCTCCTTAATAGTTATTCAGACTCATTTCATATTTTGCAGCTATTACGTAGTTATAAAGTAGCTGATAGAAAAGCCCCTGTATTACAGATGGGAAAGCTATTTCTCATGGAAAGATCAAAGTCCCAGTTTCCATATTTGAGCACCTTTATCAATAAATCACATGCCAGGATAAGAAATTTCAGTGTCAGCTTCCAGACCAACAAGACTGAATGACTACTCAAAAGCAGAGAGTTTAATTTTAATTAGATTTTCAGTTGTTTTTAAAATTAGGTACAATAAGGATATTGACAATTAATATTCTGTTCAGCTCTGCCATTTAACCAACCTTTTCAAAGAGATAAGCCCTGGCTCGGGATCAGCTGCGGATGGTCACTCTTAGGAGCATTTCTTCACTAAATAGGAGCTTATTTCACTGAGAAGTTACGCTCCTGTGGTGACAATCCATCATTGCTCACAGGACTGGTGTTGTCAGTAAAACCTTATTTACTGCTACTCTGACCAAATAAAAGCTTTCCAAATGGGCAAGAAAACGCATGTCTCTAGAGAAAATGAGAGACCTTGGCTTCTGGGAACAGCTCAGCCAACCCTCCAAAAGTCTGAAAACACTTTTTACAGGCTTGTGCTACTGCACAAAATAAATCCAGCCCAGAGAACCCTTGATCTGCCAACAGCACCAACAAAGTGCCAGCACAGTTGGACTTAATGATCTCTGAGGTCTTTTCCAACCTTAATGATACTGGGATTCTAAGAAAGTCAGTGAAAACTATGCAAGGGTGACCTTCTCTGGAAGGAGAAAATGAGGAAATTTCTTGATCTCCAACACTCGTGGAGGGAGAGTTTTTGAGCTCAGCTCTGGGTCAAGGCTGGGTAAGATGCTGCAAAGTGACAATTCCATTTCTCGTGATTTTGTCTGGAGTCTCAGGCTGCCATGCTGGTGGTGGGAAGTCCACAACAGGGCCCTGAGAATTTCACCTTTGACTTTCACGAAGGTCTCATTTTTTTCCTTTATGTTTTCACAAAACTCCAGTCACAAGTCTATGAGGGTGTGAGAATCACATGTTTCCATTGAAAGGCTCTAAATGTGACTTTTAAACATGCAAGCACAGATAAAACTAAGAAGTCACAATTACTAATTTAATATCTCAGACTGAAGACTGGTCCTAGCTGAGAAATGCCCCTTGAATTTTCTCTGCTCGAGGCCAGAGCAAAACTGCTGAGGGAAGTTAATTTTTAACCTCCCTGTGGAGTGTTCTGATGGTCAGGAGATGTGAGGTGGTTCACCAGCCACCTATCTGCATGTCTGTGATATAAATTCTTGTACTGAGAGAGGGCTACAACCCACCCCTGGCTTTCTGGTGCCATTTGAGGTGGCCCAATATGTCCCACCTGGCCTCCACCAGGCCAGAATGGCACACATCTTCTGCAAGTCCTAGGCCAGGCTTCTCAGCCCCCTGTCCTGAATGATCTGGAGCTCTCCAATACCACTGGCTGCTTACGTTAAGGACTGAATTATTCTTCTATGTCAGGGTCAACCTGTTCAGCCTGCAGCTGACAGGGACATTCCTCTGTCCTGTGTCTTGCTGTGCCCATCCAGCCTCCCAGGATAGAGTATGAACAAGGAAGCACTTAACTGGTGCTAAGGAATCTCTGGATCTTGCTTCTTTGGTTAATAATTCACAGTGTGTGAGCAATGAAGGACATCCCTGGTTTTCCATGAGGGTCAGACGGGAGAAGGGAAACAAAGAGCTCTGCACTGGCCTTGGTGGGACTCTGTGAGCCAAATGGTGATGGTCTCCCACAGACTGTGGACATTTCATCCCAAATGCTGCCATCTCACACACCATGAGCTGCACCCTCACTCTCCTGTGCTCTCCAGGGGGAATTTGTAAAATACCTTTACAGCCTCAGCAAGGAGGGCAGCTTGAGGAGGAGGGAGCACCAGGCATCCAGGGCAGTTCTGGAAAGCAGATGGGGATGAGCACAGAGAGAAAAGAGCCCCAGCTTACCCAAACAGGCCCATGGATCTGCAGCAGGAGTGGCTGATACAGCTGCTGCCCTTGCCAGCTTGGAGAACTTTGGCTCTGGGGGCAAAGCCCCTCTCACCACTCAGGCCATGAGAGAGATGTGAGGAGATGAAAAAAGGGAGCTAAACCCTCCATCCTTTGCAAGATCTGATCGTCCTTTTGAATTGCCTGACAGCTGTGAAACCTTCCCTTCTCCATCACATTGTCCCGCTCATAATTATTTCATCAAATCAACTTCTTCTCCTCTCCTTTTTCTCCTGCAAGTTTCAAACTACCCAACCCCACTCTGTGACAAATCTGCCTGAAAAAAACACAGCTGTTTCTACATCCCTCGTGCCCGGCCTGACTGTTTTTATTGAGTGCTTTCTATCAGACACATACATGTATACACAAATGTATATTTTTATGAGCCTCTATTTTCCTCCCAGCGCTATTTTCTTTCCACTGTCTTGGTTTTGCTCCCTCTCTGGCCTCATAGGGCTATTTGTCACTCTTTGGATGTTTTTTCTTTTATCAAGATGTTTTCTCCTGGAATGCTTCCCGCCAACGCAAGCTGCCTGGCCCATTAACTTCCAGAGTTCAGCTGACAGCCTGGACTCCAAGGCCCATTGCCTTGTGATACTGAGCGCTTCTGAGATGCAGGAATTAGCTGGTAAAATGACCCAGTCACATGCACAATAGGAAGAAGAAATACAGTTTCAGGGTACAATAAGATAATAAATTTTGCAGCTGCGCTCAGATCCTTTTTTTTCTCTCTCCCTCCTGCCTTTCACTCTTTCCTCTTGTGTGATAATTTGATAAATGGTTGTGGAAGTTTGACCGTTTCTTAGCTGGAGCTTTACTGAAGCATTTACTGCTGCGGACAAATTGTGTTAAATTTCTCACAAACACTCCAAAGCCTCCAACCCATTGTCATTCACGGAGATCGATCAGGCTTGTGCCCGCACTATTGACAAGGCAGAAAGACCTTTGAAATCTTTGTTTAAGCACTCAACTGGTGCCATGAATTATCTGTATTTAAATTAGCAAGCCTGCATTTGAGGATTCATTATGCTTCCCTGCTAATTGGGTCTTGCTAATGATCATTAAACTGACGTTCCCCACCATCTTGTTAGCTGACAATTTAAAGGGATTGTAAAAGGCAGCCAGCAGGGAGGCTGCACAATTCCAGAGGTTGTTAATGGCTCTGGAGCCGGTCCAGCTCTGAGCCCGGCGGTTTGATGCCAGCTCAACATGTGTGTGTGTGTGTGCCACAGAAATAATTGCTGTGGCAGGCCCTGTGCTGAGGGAGTGGGGACACGTGCAGGGCACGAGGTGCTGGCTCCTCCGTCCCCTGGAGCCGAGGAGCGCTGCTGTGGGTGCTCCTAGGCCCTTGTGCGTGGGTTGTACGCTGACAAACCTGCAGGCTTCCTGGCCTGAGGAGATTCAGGCTACGAGGCCTCGGGTAAGGGCATCTTTGTCGTTGTCCACCACCCAGCTCAGCACGAAGCCAATTATTTATCTCCTCTGTCTTGCCATTAAAGTGCACAGTGGAGGCGTGGGGGGGGTTGTAGGCCCAAACCTCAGGGAGAGCCCAGATGGGAGCAGGTGATGGATGGCCCTGTCTCCTCGGGGGAAGCATTTTCCTACAGCTAACGCAGCCCTGGGGGAATTTGACATTCCACGGGCCATCCTGCGGCTTCTGTGGGTCACTGCCCCCTGCTCGGCTGCTTCTCAAGATGAAATTCTGCCTCTGTGCCTCCTTAGCAGGGCTGAGGCTGCGACACGCACCCACCGACTGCCTTTGTGAGTGGAGAAAACAGGCTGGGTTTGGACAAGAGCAGTTTGAGTTTTGAGCCATGGCAAAAAAACAGGCTGGGTTTGGACAAGAGCAGTTTGAGTTTTGAGCAATGGCAAAAAAACAGGCTGGGTTTGGACAAGAGCAGTTTGAGTTTTGAGCCATGGCAAAAAAACAGGCTGGGTTTGGACAAGAGCAGTTTGAGTTTTGAGCAATGGCAAAAAAACAGGCTGGGTTTGGACAAGAGCAGTTTGAGTTTTGAGCCATGGCAAAAAAACAGGCTGGGTTTGGACAAGAGCAGTTTGAGTTTTGAGCAATGGCAAAAAAACAGGCTGGGTTTGGACAAGAGCAGTTTGAGTTTTGAGCCATGGCAAAAAAACAGGCTGGGTTTGGACAAGAGCAGTTTGAGTTTTGAGCAATGGCAAAAAAACAGGCTGGGTTTGGACAAGAGCAGTTTGAGTTTTGAGCCATGGCAAAAAAACAGGCTGGGTTTGGACAAGAGCAGTTTGAGTTTTGAGCAATGGCAAAAAAACAGGCTGGGTTTGGACAAGAGCAGTTTGAGTTTTGAGCCATGGCAAAAAACAGACTGGGTTTGGACAAGAGCAGTTTGAGTTTTGAGCAATGGCAAAAAACAGGCTGGGTTTGGACGAGAGCAGTTTGAGTTTTGAGCAATGGCAAAAAACAGGCTGGGTTTGGACAAGAGCAGTTTGAGTTTTGAGCAATGGCAAAAAACAGGCTGGGTTTGGACAAGAGCAGTTTGAGTTTTGAGCAATGGCAAAAAACAGGCTGGGTTTGGACAAGAGCAGTTTGAGTTTTGAGCAATGGCAAAAAACAGGCTGGGTTTGGACAAGAGCAGTTTGAGTTTTGAGCCATGGCAAAAAACAGGCTGGGTTTGGACGAGAGCAGTTTGAGTTTTGAGCAATGGCAAAAACCAGGCTGGGTTTGGACAAGAGCAGTTTGAGTTTTGAGCTGTGGTTGCTGCGCCTTAGTGCAACCATCGGGATCTGACTGGGATTTTCTCCTTCAGCACCTGGATACCCTCAGAGCTGGGGCACTGCTGCACCCTGCCAAGCCTCCTGCAGGTGGTCAGTCCTGACAGCTGATGCCGTGAGAGCGCCAAGGGGCGAGGAAAGTAAACGACTTAGGTAGTTAAACCTCCACCCCGATGATTTAGTGATAATTACATATTGAAAAGCAAAACGAGCGGCTGTTTGCATAGCAACTGCAACATAACTGCAGTGTAATTACAGTTCTGCCTCAGAGGGATTGCTGGTCCCTTAGAAAGCTCCTGTCCTGCCTCTGCTCCAATGTGAATCCCCACGTGGGGAAGCAGGGGAAGGTGGCAGCAGCAGATGGATGGACAAACACACCTCAGGGTGTGTGGGAGGCACGGTGGGGTTTCCAGAAATACCTGAGCTGTACAAGGAGGGGTGCTGGAAGGACCCAGTGCTGGGCTGTGGAAGGTCCCCCAGGAGAGGGCTGGAAAAAGTAGGTGAGGGTGCCCTGCTGTAGGTCAGACCACACACCAGCTGATCCAGCCAGTGGTGAAGACTCAGGGAGTGTTAAGGGGCAGACAGTCCACATTTAGGGCAGAAAGGCTCAGAAACAGCGAGTGTGGGTATGTGTGGTTTCTCTTTTTTGTTTGAGATCCCATGTGGCTGGAAAGCCAAAGAACCAGGGCAGGAATATCATAGAACCACAGAATGTTTCAGGTTGGGAGGGACCTTTAAAGGCCATCTAGTCCAGTCCCCCTGCCATAAGCAAGGACATCTTCAGCCAGACCAGAGAATATACATGAGGAGAGGACTGAAAACTCATCCCAGATGGTCCAAGGCACAATTCAGATTCCTCAGGAATAGGTACTTGAGCCTGAAATGGTACCCACTGAGCAAAACCCACAGACCAGGCTGAGATGGAATTATTAATAATTCCCACAGAACTTTCTGTGGATGAGTTTAGTTCCATGGCCTGTTTAGAGCCAAATAACCGTGCACAGCTTCTCCCAAAAAGTAATGCATCTTTCTCTCTTTCTGCCAAATGAGTGACAAGTCAACCTGAAAGTGTCCCACATATTTCTAAACTTTTCTGGGGGTCATAACACAGAATAAAGTGCCAAGGCACTTAAGAAACAACTTCCCCTTGACATAAAAAGGGTCCCAAAAAGCTGAATATCCTCCTCTGATATCAATTCTGAGACGAATCTTTACCACCTTGGGGAATTCACAACTGATATTAGGTGACAAATCTCAGGAGGTTTTAGGTGTCACACCTTCAATAAAGCAAAAATGAGAAGCCCTGCAGGCTTGCAGGCACCTTGTGCTCTCTCAGGCCTCTCGGGGGACCAGAGGTGTCCCCCCAGTGGGTCTGGGGAGGAGCCACATGGGACGCTGGTGGACGGGGGGGACATCTCCAAGCACCCTGGGGACAGTTGGTTGAGGCCCTCAATTGCACAGACTCTGTAGTCCTGGTTGTAATTTATCCCAACCCAACACAGATGTTGAAAATAGGGCAGATGAATCATGCCCTGAAAGTGTCTGTTTCTGCTGACTGCAAACGGAGCCCGGGGTGACCGGCTCTGCTGGAAATGTCTGCTCTGTGGATACATGAAGTCAGGTGAGAGAAATCCCACATCTCCCACTGCTCCATCTCTGTTTCTTACCTGGAACAGTCACATCTCAAGATAAAAGGCTATCCCAGGCTCCAGGGCTACCTACTCCTTCACTGAGCAGCTTAAATAAATGACAGTGGTCTGCTGAGTAGGAATTCCTGAAGACTTGTTTGCAAAGTCAAAGTCAATTTTGAAGCAAGGCTGTTTTACTTTAGTGCAGTGGACAAGAATTCAGCAGAAATCTCAGAGCTGAATGAGAGGTTTTTAGTGCAGCCAACACAAAGATGAGTGATGCAATAGCCCCACTCTTCCCAGTCTGTCTTATTCTCAGATTAAATTCAAACTATTGTATTCCACCCCAACAGTCTGCACTTCCCACAAGTTCTTGCGCTGACTTACACATATTTCCCTCATGAGAATTATTGTGGGGGTAATGGGAGGAATTTGGGTTCTTCTGTCTCCTCCACCCCAAACAACCCAGTCCTGTACCTTCCCAGGAACAAGCAATTCATCTGAAGGCCTTCCACCAAACTGAGCCCCAGGCAAAGTGTTGATAAAATGATACGTTTAAATGTCATCCAATTAAACCCCAGGCAGACTGGTGAGAGAAATAATGTCTTTAAATGTCACCATTAGGCTTCATTGTTATCAACATGCTAAGAGCTGCAGCATCTCTCACACTGGAACTTGCAAACCGAAGGAGACTTCAATGAATTGGTTTCCTACGTCTTCTACGAGAGCATGTGGCTCAGACTTTATGTTGGAACCAATTAAATTTGTGGTGGATAGCGATTGGGTTTTGTTGGGTTTTTGGTTGGTTTGGGTTTTTTTCTCCCGGAGAAGGGAGTGGTTTGAAGAAGGAAAGAGGAGAAACTGGAGAGAGAGTAGCAGCCAAGGCTGGTTTGACCACGCAGGCCTGACGACAGCGCGGGCTGTGATGTATAGACTTGTGCAGTAGGAAATGGACTGGAGCCACGACAGAGCATCTGTCAGATGATAACTCGCAGTCATTTGCAATCTGTGCTGGAGGCAGACCAAGGGCCCGAGCCAACACTTCCAGTTATCCAGGCCTTGTATCCGGGCCTTAACTCCATCTTCTTTACATCCCATAGAATGAGGCTCTTCTGCTGCTCTACTGTAGCACAGCAGTGACATCCAGGGGCCATTTCATTTGCTGTGGAGATCAGCCTACTGATAGCCAAGAGCATATGTACCTCAGCCAAAAACCCACTGAAGGCGCTTGGAAAGATCCCCATCAACGTCAACAACTTTTGATCCATCTGTTTTCCTCCATGGTTTTTAGCAGCTAGCAAAAGAAGGGCTCTCGTGCCCGATTACTTTTGTTGCTACCTTTTTGGCTGAGTAATCTAAGAAAAATATCCCTGTGCCAGCCTCCTGTTCAACATACCAAGTGACTTTGTGTGCTGTGATTCACCCAGTCCCCCGAATCTCCCCAAAACCATGACCCATAGCAATAACAGGAGGTCCACCCACATCTCTGGGTCCGTAGTGGCATAACCTCAAGCTTTTGCACCAAATCCCAGACATTCTACTCCTCCAAAGATGGGGTCAGCCAATTACCGAGCCAAAGGCCACTTTGTTGAGCAGCAGTTGGCATGAAAAACCTGCCAGCCTTTAGCTGTGTTGGATGCTAGGAGGTCATCTGGACTTTGTGTGGGAAACCTGACCTCTGCACAGACGGTTCAGATCTCTCACTTGGATTTAATCTGAATTGCCCAGACTCCATCTCATTACAACTTTCCTTGATGCCATTTCCAGGGTTTATACCTGCACAGATGTTGATAACCTGCAGTAAAGTCACTTCATTTTTCCCTTGGATATGTTTTCTCTCTCTAAAGTAGGCTTCCAATGCCTAAAATCACTCTGTCAGGAATCTTTGCTGTTTCCTTAAGATCTTTTTTTGGACATGTGAACATCAGGACTAGACATAACTTTTCAGAAATGGTCTCACTAATGCTGTTTACAGAGATAATATCAGTTCAGCACTCCCACTTCATATTTGCCGTCTGCGCAGCCAAGGATTACCCCAACCTTCTTGGCTGAGGCATTGCTGGGAGTTCAAACACCAGCAAGTGTCTACCAGGACCATTCCAGTTGGTTCTGAGTCACTGATTTCCAGGATGTATCCCCCCTACACACATCCCCTAAGGTGTGACCCCCATCACTTGCTCCAAAACATTTGCCTGTTTCTGTGACCACACCAAAATGGATTTTCATCAGTTCCCAACTCAGCCAGAAGCACCTGCCTGCATAACCAGCCTGTGCCCATGGCTACTTGCCACCAATCTTGTCTTCATCTTCTCTGCAAATTTTATCTGCTCTCTGGGGTTTTTTTTTGCCATTCACAAGTCAGGGGCTGCTGCTCTGTGGTGGTTAACGGAAAATTCTCCAGCTATTTGCTCCTTGCATTTTTCTTCCTCCCACTTTCTCTCAGCTTTCACTTCCCCTCCCATGCTTTTACTCCTTTTTGCTAACATCAGTTGGATCTGGTTTTGTTTTCTGAAGGTGGCTTGTTTGGCTCAAATCACTGGGCATGATGGCAGATGTTTGGGTTTGAGAGGAGGTGTAATGAAAGAGGATCACACTGAGAACATGCCCTGCATGTCTCTGCTCTGCCTAGACCAGATGTGCACCATGTGGCCCAAGACAACAGTCATCAGGCATTGAAATTGAGAATATGAAAATATTCCTCAGAAAAGGAGTGCATAAAGCTACCGGAGGTGGCTCACCAAAAATCTCTTATTCTCAGCAAAAAAAGAGGTTTCCCATGGCCCAGTAACTGTTTTGATAACCCTTTCACTGGTGTAGCAGAATACTAATAAATAGGTAGCAAAAGAAATATTTTTCTACAGGCTTAACTACAGCAAGGCAAGCATTTTCTTCATTTTCATTTTTCTCCCTTTTTTTCTGGGCTTTCCCTGGTAGGGCAGGGCAGGCTGGAGAGATGGACTAAGTGCTTACTTTAAAGAACAAGTGGAGATTTTGCATTTGTATACTTAATTCCTGGTCGGGGTGTACTGGGCATTGAGAGAAGGAACTGGGTGGGGGGAAGGAATTAAATTATCTCTGTAAGTAATAGGTGTTATGCACCCGGCTTGAGTGGAAACAGGTAACAAGAAACCTCTCACTGGAGCCGTGTTAATGCACAAGCAGAGGCTGGGCTTTAGGGTTTTCTTATGCAAAAGCTGTTTGTACTCCTCAGTTTCAGCCACTGAGAGAGCTGCCTCTGTAGAGGATGCAATCATGGAATCATAGAATGGTTTGGGTTGGAAGAGACCTCAAAGACCATCCAATTTCAACCCCCCTTCCATGGGCAGGGACCCTTCCACGATCCCAGGTTGCTCCAACCTGGCCTTGAACTCTTCCAGCGATGGGGCAGCCACAGCTTCTCTTAGCAACCTGTGCCAGGGCCTTATTGCTCTTTCAGCAAAGAATTTCTTCTTAATATCTGATCTAAATCTGCCTTCCTGCAGCTCAAGGTTATTCCCCCTTCTCCAAAGTCCCTCTCCAGCTCTCTTGTAACCCCCTTGGGCACTGGAAGGAGCTCTAAGGTCTCCCAGGAGCCTTCTCTTCTCCAGGCTGAGCAACCCCAGTTCTCTCAGCCTGTTCAGGATAGAATTTCATCATCTTTCAATGGTTGCAAACCCCTCACTGCCTGTGTGCATATGGCTCTGTTCCCCACTCTGCAGCTGGAGAGCTGAGGCAGGGCAGGTTCAGCCCAAGGTCCTGCAGACAGCCCATGGCAGAGGAGATGGATGCCCAGAAGTTGGTGCTGCCACTGCTGCCCCATCCTCCCTCCTTCCCTGCCTGACCCTGCAGCAGTGCACGGCAGGAACTCTCTGTCCCTGGGGTGAGATGCTGAGGATCATCTCCTGATTGGAGACAGAACCAAACATTTCAAAGGCCTATTCTTCTGTTTAAAAGTGTATCTTCTTTGGATCTCTTATGGAAAGCATAAAAAGCTTTTCAGAATAGCCAGCATGATTATTCATGACGACTCATTTGCAGCAGCGCTTGTTTTCCATGGCAGCACCGATGAGCTCACCTGAATAAAGATTTTTGGGGGAGAATGGATGGCTGGAGGTTTTGCACAAGCCAAGATATGGGCTGGCACGATCTCTCTGTGCTGGGCAAAGACCAGAGACCTCATTCCCATCCCCATTCTGGTGCTGGTCCAGCTGCCGTGCCATCACACAGCTGCGCTGAGCCTCTGGCACTGGGAACTCATCCCTGCTTGCTTTATTTACCAGTATCCAATGGAGGAAGGGCTTGGGGGCACACTGGGTTTTCCAGGGAAGCTCTTGATGGATGGGCACACCTGATGGAAGGTGATGGCTCCCGCCAGAAGAACCTGCAGCGATGTGCCCAGGACTGTGCGAGGAGGATGTGGCAGTGCAGGGGAGGGAACCCAGGTCACCAGTAAAACCCAGTAGCTCAGGATGATTTCCCAGCAGACAGAATGTCCCGTCCCCTCCTGCTCACCCCTGGCCTCCATGTACTCCGACCGGCAGGCTGCCGGGACTGGAATTTCCTGACTCCTGAGACCTCGGCTGTGCTGCCGCAACACCCGCTGGAGTCTCCTTTGCTTCCCCCCGGTTTTGTTTGCCTGCGGTTTTGCACAGGGAAGAAACAGCCGGAGCGAGCGGCGGTTTCGGGTTGCCCTCGCTCCGCGCCGCCCGTCAGAGAGCGGGCGGCGGTACCGGCCCGCTTCGCTCAGCGCAGCGGCGCGGCGCCTTCGGACCGGGAGCTGCGCGTTCCAGCGGCAGCTGCGAGCAATGTGGCGCAGCCCAAAATCCAGGCAGGGTTTGCCGGCGCAGCCCGGCGCGGGTTGGGCTGTCTGCTGCGTGATGTAACCCCTCCTTTAATTTGTTTTCCAGAAAATTCATTTGGAGGAGCGCTCTGCGAGCAGCTTGGCAGCAGCCGGGGGAAGCGGGCCGGGGAGGACGTCAGCTGTCAGCCCGGGCCAGCGGGATGGCGTGGGGGCTTGCAGGGCTGCTTTCCCTGCCCGGGAAAAGCCTTCGGGTCGGGCCCGCAGCGAGTTACTCCCGGTCACCCACTGTGTCAAGCTCCAGCACAGAGTTATTTGTATGCCCCAGAATGCCCAGCACAGAGCACCTGTGGATGTGACAGTAAAACCAGGGATAAATAACAGCCCAGGCAGGAGCCAGTGCAATTCAGTCTGTATTAAGTGAATGCAGTTAAGTGGAGAAGGATTCTCAGGCTGGCTGAGAGCAGCTTTCCTCTCCTCTGTGGGTCTAAGGATGCACGTCCAGGCTGAAAGCATTTGGAGGATACAGCACAGAGAGCTTTGCCTGCTCTGTTCTGCACCACTTGACTCATTACCTGTAGGATATGGAGGGAGCATGGCTGAGAGAGGGGAGCACAGAGTGTGCCAGCTACAGTGGGAAAAGCACAAATTGGCAAGTGATCTGCTTGTCTTTGTCCTTCCTTCCTTCCTTCCTTCCTTCCTTCCTTCCTTCCTTCCTTCCTTCCTTCCTTCCTTCCTTCNAGATCCCATTGACTTGTGCTGATGTTCAAAGCCCTGTTACATCTTCTCCTCTTGGAAGTCAAGGAAAGCTGGGTTGTTCTTTCCCACGGACTCAGAGCTGCAGGGGACCCCCAAGGCCATCGTGCCCACCTCTGGCTTCAAGCAGACCCTGGCTAGGTCCAGCCCTAACAGGTGTTTCTGTAAAAGAGGGAACAATTGGTGCTTGCTCTAAGAGACCTCCCCAATCTCCTGGCAGCATGTCCTGGTCCCTGCTCACCCCTGCCCAGCAGAAAGCTTTGCCTTATCCCAGATTTCTCTTGCTTGTAGCATGTCCCTTGCTTGTCCTGCCCTTCAGGGACATGGAGAACACACTGTCCCTTGGTGTCCTCAGCAGCCTTTCAGGAGCAGCCTTTGGCCTGTGTGCCGTGTCCCAAATGGGATGGGGAGGTCAGTTCTGCATTTCCTGGCAGTGAATATGTGAAGGAGTGTAACTATTTATGGGAAAGGAGGTTCAGGCATATTTTCCTCCCATGTGCCACCCCATAAGTCTCATTGGGGTCATCATGGAGGGGATTACTGGGGTAAGACCACTGGAAATCAGCTCCCTGACTTCTTCCATGACTGCTGACCCTAAGGCTGGAAAAATGGGCACAGGTGATGGATGACCTTACTGGCTCCAACAGGATTAATTGAACATGTGCCTAAATGCTTTGCTGGGGGAGGTCAGAGGCAGCTGCAGGGGAATGCTGCAAGGTGGGATGGGAGAGCAGCCGATGGCTTTCCTGGTCTCTGGAGCATGGCAATTGCCGGGCATTATGGCTGAGCACTGCGGGTGAGCAGGGCAGAGCAAACTCCTCCTCGCTACCTTGCTGCAGGTCACCTCTTCCATAACTCACTGAGTCATTTCCCCCTGCAGAGAAGGACAAGCTGAAGAATTTGGTTGGCCAGATTGTATTTTATTTTTTTTTTTTCTTTTGGAAAAATAATAGCATAGCATTTCCTCTGCCTTGTCCTCTCCCGTGCTGTACTGGTAGCTGCACTGAAGCTGATTGATTAGTTTAATAACAGTCAGTTGATATGCAGCCATAAAATTATGCACTTTTACTCATCAGGCTGATTGAACTCCTCTGCTGACTGTACAGGAGCAGAATGGCAGAGTTAAAATAATGAGGGAAACAGCCAAGGGAAAAGCAAGCGTGGTGGTGTTATTGTTTTAAAGCTGAGGAAGAAAATGAGTCCAGGGAGGAGCTTTTCCAAAATAAACACCAAAATACAGAGGGAAAATGTTAAGATGTAATTAGCATTGGTACAAGTGCCATTTAATGTCTGCTGGGGTTGGAGAGCTTCTTTTACACCCATACGGTCTATTTTGGGGTTTCAGGAGGTTGGGGCTGACCCTGTTGAACATCTCTGGTCCCCTCGTCCTCAGAAAGGGTGAGAGGGGCTGAGCCCTTTGCAGGGTAAATAAACTCAGTGTGAAAAAAATGGGAATTCAGTTTGTTGATTATCTTGGGGCTGTTTTTGGTTATTTTGGTGTTTTTTTTTTTCTAACTCTGGCCAAGGAAGGAAGGATATGAGGATGGAGCTGGGAAAAAACATGACTGGAAAGGGACTGTCCCCTCTGCCCCCATGCTAATGGCATCAGGGGAGAGGAGATGGTGTGATGAGGACTACCAGGGCTCCTGCAGCCTGGCCTGGCAAGGACAGGACTCCTCTCAGTGATGTCCCCATGGCCCTGAGCTCTGCTCTTTGTGTTCCTTGGCACCAGGGAGCTGAAGTCAGCCTCTGTCCTGCAGGGTGTCAGTCACGCTCTCTGGAGCCACCAAAGGGAATTGAAGGTTCCCACTCAGCCATGAATCAATATGCAGGAGCAGGCAGCGGGGCTGGCTGATGGAAAGCCACACAGCCCTCATCCATGCATGGAGAATGGCATTTAAGGCTTTATATCCCAATAAAATATTTCCCAGTGCCCCAGCATGTCTTGCTCGTGTGACAGGCTCCCTGTTTGTCCAGCACACATTCATTTTATTTATAAGACCAATTTGTCTGGAATAGGTCAGCCAGCTCCTCGTGCCCGAGATCCCCATCGCTCCCACTGCTGTGAAACGTTTTAATTGAACCTGCTCACGTGCTGTGTCCCCAGCACAGGGCTGGCAGCCTTGACCCCGGACCCAGTCTCCATCCAGAATGCAAAACTCGTCAGATTTTTCCTTTGGGGCTCATCTCCCTGAAGGAGGGGATGGGAACAGGGGAGGCAATAAGCGGCACTTGGCGTTTATTTTCTCCCAGAGAAACGCCTGGCAGATGGTTGCACAACCCTTCCTGCCCTTTCTCCCTGATTGCAAACCCGTCCAGGTTGTTCCTGGAAGGCAAGGCTCTCTTCCTCATTTGCCTCAAAGGGCTTTGGGTCAGGCCACGTGTGGCTGTTGCAGATGACATGCTGACAATACCCAAGGGTGCTGCTTCTCCAGCTGTTTATTATGGGTGCCCAGGAACCAGGAGTGAGGTTCTGGGTCGACAGAACCTTTGTCTCTTTTCTTTGTCTCTCTGCTGTCACGGGTCTGCTTCCTTCCTGGCAGCCTGTGCTCTTCCTTGGGCTCAGCAAAGCGGAGGCTGCACCTGAATCCAGAGCACTCTGGTGCTAAGGAGCAGCTCTGACTGTAGCTCCTTGTCCTCAGACCTGGAACAGAAAAGATAAACACAAACTGTGTTGTGGCAAAGACTTTGCTTTTATTTGTCTGTGTCTAAAGTAAAAAGAGACCCTGCAAATCACTAACAAAATGTCTTTCTGCAAGTGCAAATCGTGGTAAAAGCTGTCAGGGTTTCTTTATACAATGGAGTGGGAAAGCTAAATTTAACAGCTCCTTCAGGCTTCCCTCCCTTTCTTTTGTTTTCTGGCAAAAGCCCCATTACCAGGATGGAAAGCTTCAGTATTGAAATTTTCCATTAAGTTTTAAAAAACAGCCAACAACAACCTTTCCAAAAAAACCCAACAGTAAAACCCACCAAAGCTTTTTTTGCCCCCTTCTCCTTATGCTGAGCAGGTGCAAAGAAGAGTCCTTTCCAAGGTGAAGAATGGCACAGGAAGAAAGCGTAAGAGGAAGCAAGGGAAGGTGCCATGTGGACAGGGACTGCAATAACAAACAATATTCTGACTCAAAGGATGCTGCAAACACATTGTGCATAATCAAAAATACTTTTAAACCATTTTTAAACTGCTTCTTGCCAACTGAGAGGGGAAGCCTAACAGCAAGTGCCTAGTTATTCCTGATTTCTGCTCTTGGCAGAAGACTTGGCTTGGTGACCTCCTGAGGCCCTTTCCAACCTTAATCTCTGATCCTGTAAGCACTAGTCACTGAGCTCACTTGTGCAGATTGCTTTAAGGGCGATGAAGAGAATGCGGCAAGTGAAGAACTGAATGAATTCGGAGGGGAAGGGGAGGNAAAAGGGAAAAAGGGAAAAAGGGAAAAAGGGAAAAAGGGAAAAAGGGAAAAAGGGAAAAAGGGAAAAAGGGAAAAAGGGAAAAAGGGAAAAAGGGAAAAAGGGAAAAAGGGAAAAAGGGAAAAAGGGAAAAAGGGAAAAAGGGAAAAAGGGAAAAAGGGAAAAAGGGAAAAAGGGAAAAAGGGAAAAAGGGAAAAAGAGAAAAAGAGAAAAAGAAAAAAGTTTTGCCAATGATTTTTAAAAATGTTTTATGGAAAGTAGAAGGAATGTGGTGTGAGGCAAAATGCAGGTCTTCAATGCCCTGCTTGTGCTCTCCCCTCTGCGGGAGCGCGGCAGGGCGGCCGCTGCTTTTGTTTTCTTCCGCTGAGTGACCTCCCGGTCACTGCAAATGTCACCCTGGCCCGAGGAACCGCGGCTCCCCGCAGCAGCCCCTTCCGGAGGGGGAACACTCGGTCACCGGACGAGAAACTTGGCTGCAAACCCCAGAGAGAGCAAAGCGGTGTCAGAAACAACCGAGCCTGGGAACGGAGGGAGAGGGGGCTGCTCTCAGTGGGCATCGTTCAGCAGCAGACCCAGCACTAATTCTCCAGGGACTTCAAAAACATCCTCAACGGACCACAGTGCCCCTGTCAAATGCCACCTTTGGAAAAGGAGGGGGCTTTCCGTGTTGCTTCACATCCGGGCTTTGCCCCACTATGTTCTGATCAGTCTGGAGCTACACAAGCAGCACAGGGTCTTCCCCAGGTGGCACAGCTTTATTCTGTGGCTGACATTTAGCTACAGCTGAGATGGGCACATTAAAGCCATGATAAGGCAAATATTTGCTGAGCGTGGAGAGCTGCTGATGGCTAAAAATTGCCTGGTGTTACCTTTAGCATGGCATGAGTGAGGATGCACGGGCTGGAGCCAGGAAAATCCCAACCTCTGGATGTCCACAGGCTATTTAAGGTATCAGTTACCCCTGTGGGAGCCCATCTTCTGGCTCACAGCTCCATTTGCCATGTGAACAGCACTGATTTCAAAGTATCAGGCACTGCATTCATCTGCTTACATCTGCTGGAATCCTGATGGAGCAGCTGATGGGGACCAGAAACCTGTTGTCCCAATTTCCAGCAGGAATCCACAATGCACCAGATGAGTTACAGTGCCCTGAAGGTGCCTATTTCCCCCCAAGGGCTGCTGGCTGCACACAAGGTGTGTGAGGAATAGAGACTGCTGCCCCTACTTACAGTGTGCCCTAATAATTTGTCAGCTTCAATGTTACCAAAGCTGCCTCCTCTGGAATACAAATTCCCTTGGACCTGCTTGCCAGCTCTCTGCTGTGATCACATTTTCCTCCCAGAGGTCAGCCAGCCCTGTATCCTCTCCCCTCGGAAGCAATCCTCAGCTGTAATGAAGTCCACTCCCAATTTTAGCTTTTGTTTGTTAGCCCTCTCCCTATGATAAATATTTATTATCACGTTTATTATCACATTATTTTGGTGACTCACCGTCCCCAGCTTCCCAGCATTGTTTTTGATGGGAACTTCTCAGTACCTGTTTCATTAACACCCTGCAAGGAATAAACTTCCCCTCTGTCTCCTATTGACTCAGCCCTGCACCTCCTCAACAAAACCTTTCTGCCCCTCCTTTGGGGCGAGTTCATGACCTACTCTTTGTCCACTGAGATCATTTCATCCTTTTGCACTGTCACTGCTCTCCCCATGACCAGATGGGGCTGTCCTTTCTTTGAATGTCACTGGCCAGCAAACACTGGTCCCAGGGCAACTATCAATTTTCCCTCCAGTGCTGAATTAGTCCGCAGCCAACATCCTGAGGTCCCCAGCTGAGTGACTGCATTTTTGATGTGTGTTAGTGCATGTTCAGCAATGGCCAGCTGGGTTTCTAGAAACACTGATGCCATCTTTCTGCTGCAGCACAGGTTTCTCAGGCTGAAATCTCTGTTAACCAAAGTCTTCTTTTCATTCCTACAAATTAACGTCGAGAGCTCTTCCCCACTTGAACTCAAAGGCTTGTCACAGATCCCTGCCACTGCCCACTCCTGGGTAACGTCAGCTCAAAGATGCAAAGGCATGGGAGATTTTCAGGCTCTGAGGTATCAATAAATCTTAGAAGAAATGGGTATTTTTTTATTAATAGGTGTCCTCTGCTCCCTTTCCTCCCTTTCATCTTCCTCCACACTGCAGCCCATTACTGCAGCACTCCCCTCACCTGAATCCCTCATGTCTCACCCCAGATTCCCCCCAGCATTCTATAAACTACTGGAAATCACTGTCTGGCAGAGCTTCGATCTGCTCGTTACATAAAATCCAATTTTGTTCTGCTTTTTGCCTTCTTTAGTCCTGCTCCTCTTGTGATCAGTTCAACACCTTTTTCTTGTGTTCTCCAGTCTCTAGCCAAATAAAAAACTCCCAAACCTGTCCTACCCAGGAGCTGTCAGCTTGCTCTGTTACCTGCCCATCTTTGTCTCCTTCCACAAGCCCAAGGTTTTCAGCTGCTGTTTGCAGAGGAGGTTGCTCACACCAGTATTTTTTACTTTCTTTCTCAATCTCTCAGAAAAATCTCCCAGCTGCTCCCGCTCTGAATTATTCCTTTTTCAGACTCAGGGGTTCTCTGCAGTCTGTGCTGACCTGTGTAACTCCATGTGATGCTCCATCTGTTGTTGACTTCTTTGTGTTTACTTACTAAGGGGAAACTGAAAAGACAATTTCCAGCTCTGGCCAGTGTTCCTGCCATTCCTCAAAAATAAGATCTGGATGGAGCACCAATTTCAATCTGCTCAAGGCTGTGGCTCAGCCCCAGGGATGCTGGCTGAGGGAGGACATGTGAAAAGTGTCCTGTGCAGTGCTTCATCTCCCGTGAGACACATAATTCTCTCTGTCTCAGTTTCCATACTGAGATGTCAACAGCTGAACCTCCACTTCAAGTGCATTTATGCATATTTATCCCTGCATGGCCAGTGAGGTGTATTAAAACGAGTTTATTTCAGAAATAGCATCATTTTTCCTGGAGAGGGAGAGCAGCTTCTCTAATTTTCTGTGCCACTTGTATTTTTGGGCTTAGTGAGGCAAAATGCCAAGGAGTGACAGCCTGTTTACCTAAGAGCAGCTAAAAGAGCTGTGTGGCAATCAAGGTATTGAGTGGGCTGGGCTGAAAATAGATCAGCTTGGGAAAGCTTTGATCAGAAATGTTCACTGGGGGCCTGGCTGGCCGTGAGCAGCAGTGACAGCCTCCCAGGGAATATATTCCCCTGCACATGTGCTGAGCAAGGTACACACTCCTCCCCCTGTGAACCACACCACGGAACGGGATTCATTATCAGGAACGTGGTAATCTTTTTTCCCACTGGGAAAACCTCTTTTGGAAGAGTGTTTGTGGCCTCACTAGGATATCACTGAGTCCTTCACCTCAACCTTCCCCAGAGAATGATTGTTTAACACCTTGAAGCTCTCCTGAGCTCCCACCAAACCAGGCTCCAAACCTTTCCCAAGCTGTTTTGCCTCTCTCTTTCTTGATGAGCAGATATGCCAAGCCCAACCTACCTGTGTGATTACCAAACTATTCGCCTGCAGCTTCACATATCTCACTTTATACAGCCCCTTGTGCCAGCTCTCTTCTTTGGGCATGCCTACATAGCAATTTTGGCCCAGGTTCCAGGTCTGGTGTGGCTTTTGGCATCCTGACAGGCAGGACAGATTACAGAAGAAAGGGTTTGGGCTCTTTTGGTGGCTCCAGGAAAGCTCTCACCCTGAGATAGCAGAGCAAGAGCACAGACCAGGCTCTGGTTTTGATGGTGTGGGATTCGACAGGTTCAGTCACGGCCCCGGGGCTCAGCTCCAGAGAGAACAAACACATCACAACTCTGTAGCACTTTGTTCAGGAGCATCCCGCTCCTTAATCGCTGTATTTTGCAGCAAATGAGGCACTATGGGCTTTTTCCTTTGCAGTTTTGCAGCTGCAAACATCAGGGAGAACTGGCCACTGTGCAGGGATTCAGCACTGTAAAACCAAGGGCTCTCCTCAGGCTGCCAGCCACAGAGCTTGTTACAGACTCAGTGCCCACTGTTATCATGAAAACCATGGTTACATCAGGAATTTTCCATTTCCAGGGCTGCCAGGCCCTTAGTTCTGCACCTCATCAGTGGGGGAGAAATAAAAGCACCACCTCACGGTTGTTTGAAGGCTGCAGGGGGTGCTAGGTCCATCCCTGCTCTGGATGGCAGTGCCTGTACCTGTCCTCAGCCCTGCTGATGTTTAAGGCTTTATCAGACTCCACAGGAAGGGAGTTGAATGTGGTCCAAGTGAATTCCTGGGGTTTTCCAGCCTCCTGTTGCATCTGGCACAATCCAGCTGAGGATCTCAGGGTCACTGGCTCCAGGCCTCCTCCTCCTCCATGTCACACATCTTCCAAAGGCTGGGGTTATGTTTTACTCTATAAAGGTATTAGAAACTAAATTACTCTTTGGGCAGAATGATGCTGCCCATGCAATTCTCCTTGCAGATTTTGGGAGCTGCCTTTCTATCCACATCAGTCCTTCCCTGGATCAACCAACAGCACAAACATTAAATCCCACACTCACTGCTGCATGCCTATGGCTCTGGGAGACTCAGGGAAGAGAAAACCTGACTTTGGCACATTTGGGTTCAGAAAGAGGAAATCAGAGGGAATAATTAAAAATGGCAGACTTTTGCAGTGCCACTGTTTTGCTCCTGGGCTCATGATGCTGTGCTGGATCTAGAGCGAAGCTGAGCAGATTTCCAGGCACACCAGTGGAATGAGGATCAGTAGTTTGCTGACCAGCTTCCCATCAGGGAAACCAAGGCATGGCAGCAAGTCAGTGACTTCCCCTAAGTGAGCCCAGAGGGGTTGGATCCTCAGCTTTGGCTGCAGTTCCGTGGAAAACAAGATAGCAATGAAATATGTGACCTTCCAGCATCAGCCTGAAGGTCCCTCCTGCCTGATGGAGGAAGCAGCAATGGAGCTTTTCTGTCCAGCAGTGACTACACACAGGGCTGTGTTTTCTCACTCACCTCCTTCAGTTACAGGTGAATGTGAAAGGCAACTTCAAGCTTTGAAACACTGAAAGCCTTGAAAAAAGGAATTTTCAAGTATGGGGACCATGTATGGGTTTTAGCTGATGCCTGAATACTTTAGGGATTGTATTTTGGGATGTTCCTTATACTGCTGAATCACAGCCCAGACACTGAGGTTTGAGAGCTGCTGGTTTAGGGGACATGGTTCCAGGCACTGAGGTGGAAGGCTGGGAGGCACAGCATGCACTTGGTTGGTTACTGGGATCAGCTGACACTCTTCAATTTGTTAAATCAGGTAATCTGACCTTAAATCCAAGCCTGTAGACGCAACCGTGGAAAGAGCACTTCCAGGAATAGGCCATTTATCCTGTCGCTGTGCACGGAATTACAGCAAGATAATAACTCTGGGACATGGTTTATTTCCCTCTGGGTTTTGTGCCTTCTGGCTGCTCGAAAGAAAGCTTTTTCTTGTCTTCTTTTTTTTTTTTTTTCTTTTTCAATTTTAGTTTATTTTTATTTTTAAACCTAACATCGGCATTCCCTTACTTGCTGTTTCCAAGGGTTTCAGTTTTAAAATGGAGAAAACAAATGAAACTGGAAATATATTAGTGCTACCTCCATGGGAAAAGTGCCTGCCAAAATCCCAGCCCTGCCCTGTTCATAGGACCCAGCTTTTAGCTTCTGTCTCTGTGGGATGCTGGGACTGTTTGCTCATCATTATGGGCCAAAGTACCAAAACCAGCACATCAGCTACAAAACCCAGCCCCTGCTCCATCACACTGTTAGCCCCCCTAATCAACGCTGTGCCACTGGAAATCCCAGGTGCCCAATAATCCCTGTGTAAGCAAGCACAGGAATCTGCCCAGCAGCCAACTCCTGACTTGTTTGCATGCAATGCGCATTTAAGAGCAGGCAAAAAATAAAATCGCGTGAGTGGATAACATTTTTTGGAAGGCCACTTTTATTTCGGATCACCTCAGCCTAGTGTCACATTCAAAACTTGACACATCTGGGGAAATTATTGCAGGGCTATCAAAGCTCAAAGAACAGCTCCAGTCAAGGACCCTTTATTCCATGGGATTTCCAGGCAGGCCTTATGTAGTTGACATAGGGATCACTTTTTTTTCAGGAAAGAATTTCACGAGGAAAACTGGTGGGTACTGAAAGTAGCTTTGTGTTGTGCCTCTAGATGCCAAGCAGGACACCTTTGTTCCTAAAAAAAAAAAAATCAAACCAGGATCCTATTGCATTCTCCTGATCCCAGGGACAGTCAAGAGTGGCTGATGCTGAGGGCTGTCTGTTGCTCCACTGGGTCACAGCTGCAGCCCCTGGATAAATCTCCCTGTGCCCCCTCTCCAGACAGGAATGACCCTTTTTAGGGCACAGCTCATTGCACCCCAAAGGAGTCAGCTGGAATAAGTAAACAAAATTCCTACAAACCCATCTTGTAGGCTGCTCCCTCCTGCAAGGATACTAAACTTTTTCCAGTCATGTGTGATACCCCTGCCTTGGCCAGGGGCTGGGGGAGAGGAGCAGGACAGCTCTGCTCAGCCAGGCAGGAGGATTTGGGAGGTCACAATGCCCTGGTGACCCTATGCAAGTTTTGTCCTTACTTGGGAAAAGCCCCACGTGATGCTTTTCAAAATTACCAGTAAAATCATTGCTTCCTTTAATTCCATTTCTTTCTTTAATCCCAGAGGTGGAAAGGGGGGTCTGTACAGCCCCTCAGTGTATTTATATCCATCATTCCCTTAAGTATCCTCAGACCAGGGAAAGCTTTCCTCACGGCTCCTGTGTGGCCAGAGATGTCCTATCCAGTCTAAGCAGGAAGGAATGTCCACCTCCTCCTCATCTGATCTATACCTCTCCAGGTAAATTAAAATTATGCTTTTTATTCCTGCTGACTCTCTAGCTGCCTCCTCTTGGTCTAAAAGCATGGAAAATTGAGGGTTTGGCACAGACTGTTACGGGTAACATACCCAAAGTATTCATGAGCACCTCGAGATTACGTAGTCCCTGGCCTTTTTGGCAGGAAAACAGGCAGATGTGATCAGACAGTTCCTCTGTCACTTCCTGTTCGCTGTTTGTGAACCAAGGGATAATTTCCAGCTTTGTTTGATGGTACCTTTGCATTCCCAAAGAGCTGAAGCCGACAAGGTTTGTGCTAACAGGCAGCAGGTATAGAGGGAAGGGAGGAAGAGGGAGAGAGAGAAAGGGAAACTTACTATTTCTGGGACACAAGAACCCATCCAAGGGTTCAGCCTGAACTCTTACAACCAGGGAAGACCAGGTCATGTACGGGGTCACTCACTCCTCTAATGAGTGGCTTCCCAAGGAGCAGGGGTCTGTTACCTACCCCATACCTGCACTCACTGTGTCATCTTAAGCTGGTTTGAACAGGGGATAAGACCTGCAGCAGAACTTCTCTGGCTTAAACAGAGCCCTCCCCAACATCTTTGTCCTTGCAAGGACAAGATAAGAGAGGCACAAGGAGTCACTGGCAGTGATTTGAAGTCTGATGGTTCCAAGTGGCAAACACGAGTGTGCACGGGTGGGTGTTGGTGTTGGGAGCCACTCACAGCCAGACCCTGCCTCCAGCACATCAGGCTTCAAATTCTGCTTTTGTTTTTGTGTAAAACCTGTCCCTGTCCAGGCAAGAGCAGGGATAGAAGCCAAGCCAGGCTGCAGGTACTGAGGGGACAGGAAAGAGCAGCTGTGGGAAGCAGCAAGCGTCCAGCCCAGACCATCTGCTTGCTGTTGGATTAATCTCTAACCTGTGCTCTTAGCTGGCCAAGAGAAACTTACTAGGCTGAATTTGTATCTCTAGCTTCAGGTTACAGCCTGGCATGTTAAAATAAACCATCCCTGACTTGGTGTTAGCTTAAAAAGCTGGGTTGTGGATTAGAGATGTAGAATGAATCGTGGAAGGAGCTGTTTGTGTTCACCAGTGAGGGGAGGAGGAGACAACTCCATGCTGCCAACAGCTTGAGCATGGCCAGAGCACCTCCTTGAGAAAAAAAAAAAAAAGGATCAGAGGCCCAGGATAAACGGGTATCTGAAAAGAGCCTTGGACCCGTGAGGAGAGGTTCTCTTCCGTTCTGGGATCAAGCGTTGTGTGCTCTGAAGGAGCAAATTTGAAACATTTTTTATTCTCTTGTTACTATTGTTTCTCATTACCACTGTTTGTCTTGTGTTCTCTCACAAACCATCCTCTGCCAAAGGAGTAGCAATCTTGAAAACTTGGAAGTATTGTGGAGGAAGGAGGATTTTTTTTTCCTTTTCCTTTTAAAAAATGTGAAATAAAAGAAAAACAAAACAGAACAAAACAAATCAGATGTTTTCCCTGACAGTGAAAGGTAAGGAGAGAAACAGAAATGTCGGGAAAAAAAGCTGTCTCCCAGCTTTGTTGAATGCTGGAGAAGGAGGAGATGGATGAAAAGCACTAACAAAAAGCCAAGTTTGAGGAGTGGACTTGAAGGCTGCCTTACTGCTTATCTGATTCCCCCACAAATGGGGCCAGCTGTCTCGCAGCATGGTTTCAGGTAACATCTGCCCCAGCCTCCTGACTCATCCCTGTGTGGGTTTTGGATGTGCTGGAGCTGAACTGAACCTGCCAGGCTCTTACAGTTAGCTTTTACACACATGGAGGAGAGCTGGGCCGGTTGGACTGAGCTTACAAAGCCTCTTTCTAGGAAAGGAGCTTTGCGTAACAGAAGGGAAAATAGGTCGTTGTCAAGGTTTAGGGCATTTGCAGAAGAAAGTAAACAAGTGGTGCAGCCTGGCCGGGCTGGAGGGGAGAGCAGGGTCTGCTCCTGCTCTAGACAAGGCTGTGCTTTGAAGGAGGGTTTGGCTGGAAGCAAGGTCAGCCTCGTGTTTACGGCAGCGGGACTCGGATTCTCCGTGTGATGTTTGGCAAAGCGTCCCATCCCAGGCTGTGTCTGGGTGCAAGGAGGAATCACCGCCCCATAGCACCCGAGGCTTTGGGGGCCAAGCTCTGCGGGGCAGGACACAGAGCAAACAGGGCCTCGCTGTGGAATCGCTGTGGAGCTGCTGTGGGAGGGAGAGGCTCACGGAGACAGGAGACCACGGCCATGGCAGAGCCAGAGCAGAGCCTGCCCAGGGACACTCGGGAAGAAACAAAAAACAAAGAAAAAAACAAAACAAAACAAAACCCCCCAACCACCAGCCTCCCGCAAAAGCACCACAAAGTCCTTACAAACGCCCTCGGGCATCAGCCAAGCAAAATCCCAGGGGAGATTTTGGGAAGAGATCCAGCTGCCTGCCTGGGTGATACAGAACCACAGCACGTTACCTTCCCGAGGGCCGGGGGGGAGGCTGGGCACGCACCCAGCCACCAGCGCCGGCTCAGTGCTGGCAGCCCGGGCTGTGGCCGTGCCCTCCCCGCCAGGGTACAGCCTGTGCCGGAGCTGTGGCACCCGGGGGCTCTGCGGAACATCTGCCAGCTGCCCGGCCCCCGCCGCCAGCCCGCCAGGACATCTTGTTTGTGTTTTTGTGCGGAGCACACTCCCAGCGGGTTATGTCAGAGGTGAGGAATGCAGGGCCACCCTGTGTCATGAGATCAGACTTACATTTTTAGGCTGAGCGCTTACCGTATTTGCTGGGAAGCGGCGCGCAGGCGGCGCGGGGGCCCCGCAGGGGTGGGAGATCCCCTTCGCCCGCATCCCACTTTTCCAGCCCTCGCTCCAGCGGAGCCGGGCGGGGCGGATGGGGCCCGTCTGCTGGAACAAGCTCTCCCTCTGTTCCTCGCAAGGAGCAAGAAAGGAAACGCAGTGAATTAAGGCGAATGAAAAGGCGGCACTGAAAGGCGGCCGGGCCCGCTGCCAAGCGCAAGGCGAGCGCGGGGAGAGAGCTGGTGGCGAGCTGCTCTCTGCCGCCAGGGAAAGCATCGGCACCCTGCATCGGCGAAACTCACCCAGCCACCCACAAAACACCCCCGGCCCAGGGGCTGAAAGCGTGAGGAGCGACACGACCCAGGGCCAGCGAGCAGGCTGGGCTTGGAGCCCTTGGAGTGAAAGCCCTTAGACCCAAAACACCGCCCAGAACAGTGGCTTTCCCGCAGTTCTGTTGCTGGGAACCAACCCTCAAGTGCCACCTTTCTAAAATTTCTGGACTGCTTGTCCCGAGTCCGTCTGCTCAAGGAAAGCTGGTGCAAAACAGCTCTGTTGATGTCACACAGAGTGGCTGCACTGCCCGTTCCCAAGATTTTCGGCTTAATACTTGGAGGCCCCTTTGCAGATCTGCATCCCACCTAGGGTAGAAAGAGAGGAGACACTTTGATTCTGGTGTCACTGCAGAGAAAACCCACCGAGGCAGGGTCAGACCCTGGCACAGGAAAGGCTTCTCTTCTCTGGCGTGGTTTTTATTTTACTTTATTTCTTTCTTCCCCCCTTTTTAAAAAAGTTTTCCTGAAATAGCTACAACAGTAGATCTTGAGATTGAAAAGCGCAAAAACTAAGAGAAACACTTCCACCATCCAAAATGCCACTGCTTGATATTCTTTGGTTTGTTCGTCTTGTTTTTTTGTTGCTGTTGTTCTGTTTTGCCCTGCAGAGGGTTTTGACATGGTGGTGTTTTGTTCTGTGCCAGAAGGAAAACAAACCCTGAAATACCAAAGTCTTTCACACAATGGTCTTTTCCTTTCTCTAAACATCCCTGTGAGCTGGGCCTCTTGCAGCTCTCGACTCTTCCCAGAACAGGAGAATAAATACTGGGCAATCTGGAGGGATGAACCGCATGGATGAGCTGCAGGGAGCTGGCAGAACCAGCTCCACATTATTCCATGTCTCCAGTGCTGGCTGGTCCTCACCTGGAGGAGGCAGGTGAAACCTCCAGTAAGTGCTGATGTTTCCTGTCCTACTGGGCGTTTTCCGCTGAGCATCTCAGTCTCCTTTCTGTGTCCCTGTGTGATGTAACAGGACAATTTCAAGTCCTCATCTCTGGCATCTGCTGTTTGTTGTGTCACTCCCAGACTTCTTTGGTCACTCTACCATAGTCCCAGAAGTCTGTTTGGGAAATTCTCCCTTTCGTGGCATGAAAATGAAAACGCTGATTTTAGGTCGTCTCTAGACTTGTGGTGCTGTGGAGCCACCAGAGAGTGTCTTGAGGAAATGAGAGAGGTGACCAGCAGGGACAGAAGGGACTAGCAGAGAGCTCCAGAGGGACCTTCAGACCCAGAAACCTCCCCACAGGGAGGGTTTTGTGCTCACCCACAAAACACAGAAGTGATGTGTTAACAGGAAGGGGCTGGTTGCTGCTTCATAAAATTAAGGAGGGAGAAGTGACGGTGTGGGAAAATGAGGCTTGTTTAATGGTTTAGGAAATTATCTTCTCTTTCTTCCCACTCTCTTTGTCTGCCTTGCCCTTCATAAAGTCGTGCTTTGATTAGATTTTCTTTTTTTATCATATGGAGTGGAGATTTCAGTTCATTTTCCCTGGATTGAAAAAGGAAGGAAAATGTGGCTTTATGCAGCATTTAACAACAGTCTTGGACACTGAACCAGGGCCAGGTAAGACCTGGAGAAGGGGGTAGAGGTCCACTTTGGCTGATCCAGAAGATTTTAAATGACATGAAATAAGGATCTTGGCTTTCATTAGATTTTTCAGCAGCCTGGAATGCTTTAAGAAACAGAAATCTTCAGTAGCAATGACTTTATACATATATATATATTTAGATTTGATGTAAGTTCAGTTCTACTGCAGTGAACTCATTCACTTTTGTTATGCTCTTTCAGTTTGGGGGAAAAACACTGACATTGCTTAGCAACCTTGAAATCATTTTGGTAGAGCACAATAATGTGGGAAGGACAAAGATGATGTCTGTTACCCTGCCCCAGGTTACTTGAGCTCCCAAATATTAACTTACCTATCCTTCTTGTTTGCTTCTAATCACCATTGTTTTCTGAATTGCAGTTGAGCATCCTGAAATCATAGAATATCTCAGGTTGGAAGGGTCCCAGAAGGATCCTAGAATGGTTTGAAGTGGAAGGACCTCAAAGATCTTTGTGTTTCAACCCCCCTGCCATGGGCAGGGACACCTTCCGCTGTCCCAGGGTGCTCCAAGTCCTGCCCAACCTGGCCTTGACAACTTCCAGGGATCCAGAGGCAGCCACAGCTTCTCTGGGCGACCTAGGCCAGGGCCTCCCCACCCTAAAAGTGATAAATAACAAGGATCAACAAGTCCAACTCCCTGCTCCTTGCAGGACTGCTATAAACGTGCATTGCTTGACTTTAATGTTGGGTTTTCACTGCCTCTGCAGTATGGCAGAGCACCAGGCTCTCTGGGGAGATCCCCCAATACTAGGCAGCAAAATCTCCATCTGACCCAGGCAGGCAGCTGCTTTGCCTTGCTGCAGCTCAGCAGTGGGATGTGTTGTGCCTGCCAAAGCAGATACTGAAGGTTCTTTCTTTCCTAATTGTCACTTTTTCTGTGACTGCTTTGAACACAGAACCAAGGAGCACGGAAAGAACAGTGCTTCCCCTGTAAGGGATGGGGTGGAAAAGGCAGAAAAAAGAAGACTGAAGGAAGAATTTGTTGCCTTTCACCACAACATCCAGAGGCTTGACTCTGATTTGCTTGAAGCAGTGTAAACAAGGAGGTTACAAAACTTGGAGTTCTGACTGGCACTGGCACCAGAAAAACAAGGAAAACATGTTTTAGACCATTTCTACTGTAGAAGATACGTGAGATTTTCAAAACAGCTAAAGCCATCAGCATCAGACAGTGTAGTGATCTGAATTTTAGGGCCAGATGTAAACACCAAGGCTACAAGAACCAGATATTTAACCTGATATTTTATTTAACCTGACTGTTTTATTGTTTCTAAAGATTTTGCACTGTTTGAAAGATTACCTACCATGAGATCTCTTTGCTGCTCTTCTAACCTCCCTGCTGAGATGCCCTGCCCCTTGGATGAGGCCAAGCCTCATCTTCCCCAAGTTCTATATGCATCTTTCTGCTCTCTCTGCTCCAAATCTCAAATTAACTCTGGCATTCCATGCAAATTGTCATGAGTTTGTCCTTTTCTGCTGGATACTCACCCAAGCTTTCCTGACCTGTGGCCATATTTCCCCACTCTTTGTAACCTACATCAATAAAAAAAGCTCTCTGCTCATAATCAGGACAAGACTGCCCTGGCTTGTGCTCCTTCCTATGAAACTCATTGGAAGAACATCCCACATAGTGGACTTCTGAGCAACTCAACTCACCTACACAAAGAAAAATGAGGCAGAGCTGGTAGGTCTGAGCAAAGGGCCCAGGTCAGCCCCTGTGGAGAAATAGGACAAGACTTGCAGGAAGATCTTGTTCCTTGATGTTCTCCAGGTTCCTGTTGGGAGCCAGGCAGAGCTTCCTGGCTTTCATGGATTCAGTTCTCTGCTCCTCCAGGCCACCTCTCCACTGATCCATTTCCATCTGGTGTCTCCCCATCCCATGATCAAGCTGGATGTCTTCCTGATTCATCCTTCCTGGTTCCTACAGAACAGGGAGAGAGCCACAGAAGCCTGTGGTGGTTTTGGTTCTCCTGAGCTGTGGTTCGTAGCTCCAGCCCTTTATGCTCTTATATCCTTCTGGGAAAATGCAACGATCAGTATAATGGTCCATCCTCCTTTACTAACCAAGCACACACTTCAGCTGCCCTACCCTTCCCAGGAGGGTGGAGAGCTGGGAGATGGGAAGACAGCTGAGAAATGATCAGTGGTGCTCCCACTCCAGAAAGGGGTGTAGGAAGTTTCAGGCAGCCTCAGCATGGTGATTTCATCCCCTTCAGCAGGCCCTTTGCCAGGCACATCCTGTCCAGCTTGTGCTGGACAGACTGGCAGTGAGAAAAGTCAGTGGCAGCCAACTCCAAATGGCCAAGACCAGCCTCTTTCCAGTGCTCGGGAGCTGATTCATGTTTTGGTTTTCTGCCCCACCCAGTCTAGAGTGAGTTCAGCACATCCCTCTGAGCTTCACTTTCCTGCTTTCAAGGCTCTCCCTCCTTCAGAGAGCTTCCCACATTCATGGGCCAACCCAGATGCCTCCAATTCTCTCTCTTTTCCTGGACTGGACACCAGTGCAGCAGCCAGGAGCTCGCTGGCTTTGATTCATCATCCTCTAGGAAAAAAGCTGCTGATCCTGCTGGTGATGCTTCCTCTTGACTGTCTGGCCCAGCACAAAGACTTGGTGTTCATCTCCACCCCTGTCTCAAGGAGAAAGGCCACTTCTGAGGCCCCCTGTACCTACAGGGCACTGCTGAACTTGGAATGCGGGAAGTGGAGTTGTGGGAAAAAACACAGCCATGGGAGCACGGGAAGAAATTCCCATCCCACCAGGGGGGTCACTCTGTGGGACCCTTGTGACTCTTAACACACACCAAACCTGGTGTTTGGTGTGTGTTAAGAATCAAAACCTGATGGTCTCCCCCAGGACTCAGGCTCCTGAATGACGTAAGCATTTGTTGTCCCTTTCCTTAAATAACTACAGAGCAGAGCCAAATGGGTTTTCTCTCCAACAGATGGGCTGCTGACAGGTGCTGCAGGAGGGTGAGAGATGGAAAATCAAGGATGCCTGATATGGTCTGTCACTAGCTTGAAGAGAAAAAAAAGTTGGTGAGGTCTGGTCTCCTTGTCCTGCCACATTATTCAGATGCTGTAGAAGTATAAAACCACAATATTATTGTGTTAGGAAAATATTATTACCTTGTCCAAAAGGCAGAGGGGTGGAATATGTCCTAAAGGTGGAAGAGTGGGATATGTCCTTTGGGACAAGGAGGATCTGCTTCCATAACACAGGTCCTAGAACAAGCAGGGTTCTGGCAGAATGGCATTGTGTAAAATAACAGAAAACAAAAGCTTTTCTTTGTCCCTAAATAAGTAATTTCTGTGCTTCCTTTGTGGTTCACTCCTAAAGGCTTGCTGAATCCAAGGAGGATGTGGTCACACTCATTGGAAACTCCAGATGCTACAATATAAAAACACAAATCTGCATTAAACCCACATTTTTAATGAATTAAATCTCATGTGCTTTCACTCTATTTTTCTCACAGGGTGATGGCAGGCTGCTACAGTTTTTATGTCCCTTGGAGAGCATTTGCCCAGTTCCTCAAAAATCTCCCCCTTGAATTTTTTGACAGGATACAGTCTTTTGTTATTTACTGATGTCCCTGTAGCCTAGGAGAGAAATCAACAAAGTCATGAATTATAGACTATGTTTGTAGGACATTTCACTCTGTTTGATTTAGTGTGAACAAATTCCAAATAATTAGAGATGAGTTCAAGTTACAACATTTCACTTCTGTCTTCTGAGTTGCCCTAAGTGGTGAGGAGTGTCTGGGTTGAGTATTTTCATGGGGGTCATCAGGAAGGTGAGATCTTTTTGTGTGTAGGTCTCAGTTTTGAAGAAGTCTAGTATTACAGCAATGCAGCTGTGTGTCCACTCAGGAAACACATCAGACTTTGAAAAATACCCTCAGAATCCCCATGGTGAAAGCATCACATGGTGTTGTGTGGGTTTTCTTCAGCTTTAGCTGTGGCATCCTCCAAGTGGTCCTTCACCTGCAGGTCATTTCCATCCCAGCTACCACCTCCTGCTGCTGAGCACTTGAGGCATAAGGAAAGAAGCATTTTGGCCTGGGTTTTTGAGATCTGGGACAGCTCGGACATAAAATGTACCATCTCTGCAAAGCTTTCCACCAGCATCCTCATTTTGTGCGTAGAAAAGCAACTCCAGCCTTCCATTCAAATTGAAAAAACAAAAAAAAACAAAACAAAAAAACAAACAAACAAAAAATGAAAGGGGTATGGGAAGAGGCTAGAGTCTTGCTTTCTCCTTGAACAACAAAACCCTTCTCTCAAAGCAAAACAAAGTCACTTCATCATGATTTTGGAAGATGATGTGTAGTGCTGTGGTACAACAGCGAGGGAGGGTGTTCCTGAGCACACAGCCACCCTGGGGCACAATTAGGAGAGTAAACTGGACTTTTCCATATGAGTGCTGCATTTATTATAAATAACCACTATTTTAATCATAATTCACTGCCTGCTGGAAGTCCTTCAGTAATGCCATTTTCATCTGTGGGCACTGGAGACTGGGGAGGAGAAGGATGTTTGGTTATTTGGTGGACACTTTCACGAGGGCTACGTTCAGTTCTCTCCATGTGCACAAAACACCACAATTTGGAAAGTCTGGGTGGTCTTTGGAAAGGTCCTCTTCATACACCCAACTACACCAAACACACTTCTTAAGACAGTCAAGACATAGGTGATGCAATCCTGCCTACCCTTGGAGTTTATAGCTCTTACTGTTGGTTAAAAATCTGAAAAAAATAGGCCAATATGTGGACATTGGGCCTGGAAGATACCTCAGCTCGGGTTTTGAAGGTTTAGCCCCTGATTTGTAACTCCTGGATAGCACAGAGGCAAATACTTGTTTTGCTTGCAGTCTGATGAACCCCATGGTTTCCAGCCAAGCACTCGACCCAGAGAATCAAGCCAATAACGACGTGACTCACAAGGAAAAATCAGCAACAAGAGCAATAAAAATCCTTGGAAACACGAGTGGACTCCATTACCCTGTAAAATACCACAATGGCACAGCCAGTTATGGAGCAGCACTTTTACCACCTGGGAGGAAGGAGGCACAGACCTTTTTTAGGTGTGAAAGCAAAACTCTGCTTATTTCTATCTCTTCGGGAGAAGATGGGACAAGGACGGCATCAAGAAACTAAAACCAGAGAAGGAACAGAATGAGTATTTAAGGGAAAAAATTGCAGCATCTGGCAAAATATTTTCTCTTTATATCCTTCCTTGGGGTAATGGTTATTCACCACCTGAATGGCGCTGGTGGTTGTGACTCCTCTCAGGATGTAAATCACAGAGTCACAGGATGGTTTGGGTTGGGAGGGACCATAAAGAACATCTAGTTCCAACTCTCCCATGCATAAGAAGTGCAGCTTTACTGTCCATGTGATGGGCTGAATGGACAACTCAGTCCCTGGGGTAGTGTCTGGTGACGGGGGGCTTTGATGGGACTTACAGGAAAGCCACTCATGGTGCAGAGAAGCACTTGGGGTCCCAGCTGGTTCACGTTTTACATGCAGTCATAAAAAAAGTCAAACAATCATTTAGCATGCAATCAGCAGATGGAGGAAGGTTTTTTTAAACTAGAGTCATAGCAGGTCGTGGGCAGTACTGATTCCTTGTCATGGTCAGAGGTCCCTTCTGATGCACGGGGGGACTCTTTTATCCTGTGCTGATGTGACCTGGAAATCCCTGTGGTCTTGGAGTTCCCCTGGCTCCACGCCCATGCAGGGGGGTGAAGGCACTGATTGCTGTTCAACATCCTGTCCCACCAGAGACTAGATAGAAAATATTGATTTCCTTTCAGAGGAGGCACATTCAGAGGTGCATTTATTGAGGGCTTGTTTTTCCTTGGAGGCAAAGGGAATGCAAAGACCCTTTACCTGTCATGCCAAAGGCTCCAGGCATGCAGCAGGAAGATAACACTGATACAAGGCTCTATAACATGCAAGATCTTGGTTTCCTACACCAAACCACAATGCAGACTCCTGGCTCCTTAGTCAACCACCATAGAGCCAGCATATATTAAATAAAGTGCTGTCTCCACCAAGGTGCTGACAGTCCCAAGGTGACACCTCTTGCTGTTCTTTCTACAAAATACCACATCCTCTCACATCATGGTGTTTTCAAGCTAAGGTGCCCTTTCAGACCCCAGCTTCATGGCTGGGAAGAAGCCCCCTGGGATCAGATGCAGAAGAAAACATGACTAAGGAGGCATGAGGTGTTTGACCTGGTGTCAGCAGCAATTGTTCGGCTCGTGGATATTCACCGGTGCTGTTGGAAGTGGGATGCAGGAGCACCACCAGCCCTGAGGTGCCACATTTTTCTGCACATGGATGCAGTGACTGCCCTTTTGAAGGAGGTTATTAATCTTTCCCATGTCATTGCTCTGAATGATGGAGCAGTGAAACACCTGTTCTGCAGCACCTAGAGAGGAAGCCCAAAGACCTGGCTCCTCAGAGAACAACCCACACCCACCCACTTGAAGGACAGAGACTCCTCTCTAGAATTTCACAGCCACTTGGGAACCCTGAGGTTGAAAGCCCCTCCATGGCACGTACCTGGAGGAGCACTTCATCTCCCCTGGCTGTAAGAATTTGTCTCAACTAAAGATTTTCAATTAAAAGTCAAGACTGAATTGCTGCAAAGTGCCGGAGACAAGAGTCATTAATATTGGAATGCAAGTTTTAAATAATTTTTAATATGCTTTGCAAGACATCCATAAAAGGCCCTTAATCAATATGCGCTTCAATTCCTTGCATTAGGGTTTGAGGAATTTAAATTCATGGCAGGGAAGGGTCAAGAAATCATAATGAATTTCCATCAGAGCTCTTACACAGCCAAACCTGGGAGATCATCAGGGTCCAAGCTGTTAGGAGGCTGTGACCAAATGGATCAGACATTTTTGGTGGTCCCAGGCCCTGGAGAACGAGTACTGTGGAATGTCATTGATATGGAAGCAAATTTTTGAGTCCCTGTTGGTGACAGCAGCTGTATTTTTGCTTGGCCGTTTCAGCCAGCATCAAATATTCACTGGCACTACTGGCAATTTAAGCATTACCTGACCATCCCCTGGTGAGGGGAGCAGAGAGGATGAGGATGGGCTGAGCTGTAGACATCAGGGCTGCAGGTGCTCATGCTTGGGCACCTCAAATCTTCACATGCCTTCTGCAGCATTCCCATGCCTTCACAGATTTGATAACTCTCTTCCTGCACACGTAGAGGGTTAGTTCTGGGGTCGGTGCACAAGCAAAGCAAGCTGATACTCCTGCTTCCCACTGCCATCATGTCACAGAAGGAGCATGGGGAGGCACGAGCTTTCCCAAGGTGAGGAGGAACAAGACAGTCCCATCCAAGAAGACACTGTGGCAATGCAGGCTTGAAGCTAAGCCTGTGCTTAAGCATCTGGCTGGATCCAAGCCAGAGGTGAAGAAAAGAAATTTCCAGTAAGGAGAAACCTCTAGGAAGAACCAAACCCTAGAGGAAGCTCAGGGTGAGGTTTGTGCTTCCTATTTCAGTCTAAAAAAAGCCCTGTCCCAAGAGGTGATGAATTTCAGTAACATCCAGAGCGTCTCCCACACACACCCACCAAATACTCCAAGTCTTCATATCCAGCACAGGGGTGATGACAGTAAAGCACATGGAAACTGCACATGCAGATGGACCCTCAGAACATCCTTCCCTGCAGGTAGCCCAGGGACAGAGCAGCATCACCCTTGGAACGGTTCACAGGAGGAGGGACGCACCGAAAGGAGCAGAGGTGGTTGTTGCAGCCAACTTGTCCCCCAGAGATGACAACAGGGCCTCGGGATTTATCCCGCGGTTATCTGCATGCCCTGTGCCATGGGGTTGGATGAGGGTCAGGTATTTCTCTCCCCATTTTTCCTTGGGGGAAGGCAGGAGCTGGGGGCTGTGCCCCAGGAGCACGCTGGATGCAGCCACACTGTTTCAAAGGCTGAAAAAATGCAGTCCTGTAGAGGAAAGCCAGGTGAAGATACTTACTACACCGCCTCAGGCCCTGCTTAGTTTACTGCCAGCCTAAAAATCCCCTAGAGCTGGGAAATCAGCTTGGACCTTGTGTGCACATTGCTGCAGCCCCGCCTGTGTTCGGAAGGTGCATCTGTCTGATTTTGCAACCCTGACGCTTGAAATGAGCTAGGGAAAAGCAGGCAGCCCTTTGGAGAGGGATAGGCGAAAATAAAAAAGGAAAGAAAACCAGAAATAAACCAAAAGCGCAGGTGGGAGGGAAGGGAAAGGCAGGATTTTGTCTCGGGAAGGCGTCGGAGCCTCTGAGGACTGTCCCCGCCGTCGCCCCGCGTTGCGAAAGAGCCTTTGGCTCGGGCGCCCCTCGGTTTTCCAAGAGATGCCGGCACGGAAAGCCTGTCCCGGGCGCTGCTCGCAGAGCGCAGCGGGGATGCCGGGGAGGCGGGAGGCCCCGCGCCGGGGCCGGGACGCGGCGGCAGCGGAGCGGAGCGGGGCCGCCTGCCATCTAGCGGCACCGGGACCCGGTCCCCTCCCCGCCCCGGCCGAGGGAACCCCCCGGACCCCTCCGACACCCCCCGCCCACCGCCATGCCTCTGCATGCGGGGGAGTCGCCTTCGGGTTTGGGGGGTTCCGAGGGGATTCTGCCAGCGGGGCTGGAGCATCTGCATGGAAAATGCGCCGAGACGTAAATGCGGTGGAGCGTGAATGTGTTTGCGAACTGAGGAGCAGCGCCGATCCCAGCAGCCACGGACTCCTGCCTGTGGCTCTCTCTCCCTCCCCTTCCTGCACCTTTTCCCCTCCTTACGCCTCGGCGAAGGGTTTCTCCTCCTTTCCCTCCATTAAAAGAAATACCCTGTGGCAAGAGCAGGGCTCTCCCCTCCCCTCCATCCCTTCACATTCACTGCAGGCTCCCTCTGCCTCCCATTTTGTGGTCTCGTTGCTCCCCCACTGCTGCTGGTCCCCATGGAGAGTGGCGAGGGGACACAGCCACGTTTCTTCTCTTCCTTCTCATACGTCTTTAACACAACCTTGCTCTTTCAGGGATGCTGACACCTCTCTGTTTCTGCACCCAGAAGTTTGCAAGCTGAAAGAGGGAAGCTAGGCCTTTCCTTCCTTTGTATCTTCCTGCAAATTCCATCATGCAGTAAATCTCCCCGTTGTGCCGGGAGCTCCCCTTTACTTCGGGGGTGACAGTGTCCCATTTCATACCCAGGGAAGGAAATGGAGATGGCTTTTCAAAGGCCACCCCAGAAGGGGGTGGAGTAATGCATTTCCTAGGTCCCATACTGCCCCTTGGGGTCCTATTGAGGGGCACAGAGCAGAAAAGTAACATGGGCATATTCAAATAGCCCCCACCCAGATGCCAGTCAGGTGCAAAGAGGTGCAGAGCTGGAATCAGATTTTAAAGGAGAGGGAAAGCAGGGCCCTATGCAGTTGTGAGATACTAGCCCGTGGCGATGGCGTGCCCAGGAGCAGTGGTGGGTCAGTCACCCGAGGGATGCCAAAGATGATGCCAGCAATGGGTCCTCTTGGCAAACCAGCACCAGACACAGAGATCATCTCTGATGGAGTGGGTCAGAGCAGTCTGGCAGCACCCCAGGACCCAAGAGCAGGGGGAAGATGGCACAGGCACACTGTGGGTTAGTGCCCACAGGCCCTCCACTGGCAGAGGATGCACAAAGCCCTTCCCACTGAAATCAGCTTGGAGACGATTTCATCCAACCAGCCCCAGATGTGGGGGTCCAGTTTGCTCATAGTCTCTCGTGTCAGCTACAGCTGGGTGCAAAACCCTGCCTGATTTTCCTGCCATCCTGCACAACCTAGCCCTTGATCCAGCAGTGTGCCTTTGATCCGAGGATTCCAAATCAACACTCTCCATCTCCAGCAGTACCATCACAAAAGGGGTATTTGGGGTTTCCTTGTGTTCTCCCTACTCACCTGCCTCTAACCTTGCTCCAAAAATATGTTCACCCACCTTTTCCTTCCCTGTTTTTACCTCTTGTATTGCTTTGTTCTTTTGTCTAAAAACCCCCACCCCAAAAGAACTTTAGAAGTTCAAGTTGACTGTACAGCACAAACCTTGTGCTAGCCCAGAGCGTGGGCAGTCAAATACATCATTAAGGATTTATTCACAAGGACAGGTCTTGCTCCATAGGTGCTCTCAGCCAGGTGCTTCTTAAAGTCCTTTGTGTTGTGAAGTGCTGCAATGCTTAGTTGGGAATGGGCAGGGAGGAGGACTTTTTGGCCCGTGTATTGAGGTTTCCTCTTACCAGCTGGTGACAGTGCTGGGAACTGGTCCCAGGCATGTTTTTTTTTTTCCAAGGAGAGGCGTTGCTGGGGTCAGCACCCTGTGCAAGGCAGGATTTTATCCAGGGGAAAAGGCTCAAGGCACCAGTCTGGCCTATCTCCATCCTGCAGTGTGCTGCCCTGGGGACCAAGACTCTGCCACTGAGGAGGGGAGGAAACCTTCTAGGAGGAGGAAAAAAAGAAATTTTTGAGGAATGTTGCTACTTGGTACAGGTACCTTCAAGTGCAGCATAAAATGGAGCTGCCCCTGGTCACTGGGGTTTCCCCTCTCCCACGGTTCTGCCCGTGTTTCCTCTACCATCCCAGCTGGCTGGGATTTCTCATTCCTCCACGGGAGCCAGTTCCTTCCGAGGCTGATTCCACAATCTTCACATCTTAGCTCCATGACAAGCTGCAAGGGGACTGCAGAGCCAGTCCTTACACTTTTATCAGCACAGGATTAATTAGAAAAGAATTCAGAAATAGAAAACAGCTCGTCATTAACCTCATGCTAGAGCAATTTCCAAGCAGGTATGCCAGTGAAATAAAAACAGCAATTTGCAGCTAAATAAAAATAACAGTTAAGCATTTGAAACACAAATGCACCATTCAGGAGCAGCAGATAAATATTCAGACGCGTTCATTAGGAGGTTGAGGCTGTCTCTCAAATAAACAGACAGGTACAAAATAGCAGCCTGAATACTCCAATTACGCCAACATTGCATCAGTGCCGATGCTCCTGGCCCCGGGAGTGGGAGGGGGAGAAGGAGAGAGAGAGGGGGAGGAGGAGGACGAAGGCAGTGGGGAAAGCGTGTGTGGGAAATGTATTTTTTTTTTTTTTTAAGATTTGCCTTAAATTTTGTTTTATGTAACCGGTGTTTGGGTTCTCTTCCACGGAGGGTTTAACTCCCGGGGATGGGACGTTCTCCTGTGGCACCGTGCTCATCACGGCTCCTCTGCTTGATGTCGGCTTGCCTGGCCTGGCTGCCAGGGAAGACCCCCCTCACTGGGGAAAGCAGGCCTTGGCCTCCTGCCCGCGGCCCTAAACCCACCCTGCACAGCCCCCGGGCAGCGAGGGCCGGCCCCGGATCAGCGCAAAGCAAAACAGCGCCGACCCAAAAGCTACAAAGCCTTTGGAGCTCAAGTGCTGAGGTTATCGAAAAAACAACATCGCGCCCTCAGCCCCCCGCCATCCCCCTCCGCCCCCTGCAAGGCCCCGCCCCGAGGCGGCGGGCATGGGCTGGGATGTGGCTCGGGGACACGGGGACACTGAGCAGAGGCCTGGTGTGGGGCCGCGGGGATGCTCGGGGCAGTGCGGTGTCCCCCACCCCAAGGACAGCCACGCTTTTGGGGGTGGCATGTCACCTGGGTGGGAACAGGAACCACCCTGCCTCACACACACTGCAGGGGGACACAGCATGAGCTCTGGTGTGGGCTTGGGGATGCTCGGGGACGATGGGGTGTCCCCTACCCAGCGACAGTGACTCTTCTGGGGGTGTCATGTGTCACCTGAGCGGGAGCAGGTGCCACCCTTTCCCATGCACCCCACGGGAGGTGCAGTGCTCCCAGCACACACAAACCCTGCTGTGGGGCTGGGGGCGTGCTCAGGGACAGTGGGGTGCCCCCAACCCCAAGGACAGCCGCACTTTCGGGGTGACGTGTGTCACCTGGGGGAGCGGGGCAGGCGTCACCCTGCCCCGCGCACAGCTCGGGAGGGCGCAGCACTTCCCACCGCACGCAAACTCTTGTGTGGGCCGGAGGGGCTGCCCAGGGCTGTCCCCCCGCCCTGGGGACAGCCGCACTTTGTGGGGTGCCCCGTGTCGCCCGGGGGGGTGGGTGTGTGCCAGGTGCCGCCTTTCCCCGCTCCCGCCGCGCGGGGGCGCAGCGCGCCGCTCACGGGGGGCGCGGGAGCGCGCACTGGCCGCGCCGCGTGTGCG